>JAMZAV010004202.1:0-44093 GCA_024449915.1 Sweltsa coloradensis
GTTGGGGATTTCACGTTTTCAAGGGGGGAGATATTGAAATGATATAATATGCAATGAATATATTTATCTTGTAATGTCGTGTTAATTGCATAGTTGCAATGATAAGGGATGAGGATGATACTCTCACGGGGCGTGTGGAAGTATGTGGGAGGAAAGCAATTGTCGCGTTCTCTAACCGGCCAGGTTAGTGACGGAGTACAGAGTACAGAGTACAGACAGAGTACAGAGTACAGAGAACAGAGAACATAGTAAATAGTACAGAGTACAGAGAACAGAGAACAGAGTACGGAGTACGGAGTACAGAGAACAGAGTACATAGTACATAGTACATAGTACAGACTACAGACTACAGACTACAGACTACAGACTACAGACTACAGAGTAAAGAATCCTAAATATGTAATGGCTTTAGTACTAGGAAAACGCTTAAGTCCCGCCGCGTTGTTGGATGAGCGTAATTGGTGCATTGAGCTGCCATGTGTTATGCGGATTTTCTGTTGTTCTGTGAAAAAATTATTACTAAGTTGAAGATTTTTTTAAAATTAAATTAAATTAAATAAAAAATAAACTTAAATTTTTTAATTTTTTAATTAATCGTACTAATTTAAAAAAAGAAACAATCGAAAAATTGCGATTTTTATAAGAAATAATTATTCGATTGCGCTCAAATTTCACACGAATATATAAATTCATAAAATTAAGGTTCTGTGAAAAAATTATTACAATAAATAAAGCATGGTGTCATAAGTAAAAAAATTGTTTTAAAAAAGAAAAAACCCACAAAATTTCTATTTTCATGAAAAATAATTTTTTGATTGCGCTCAAATTTCACACGGATATCTTAATTCATAAAATTAAGGTTCTGTGAAAAAATCATTAAAATCGGATTAAGCATGTAGGTGTTATAAGTAAAATAAATTTTCAAAAAATCGAAAATAATCGTAAAATTGCGATTTTCATAAGAAATAATTTTTTGATTGCGCTAAAAAACGTGGCAGTTCTAAGTTCAGAGATTTCGAAGGCCTCCACAAAATTTCATCGCAAACGGAGTATCGGTTTAGCCGGAATCGTGCTGACAAACACACAAAAATACAGAAAAAAAAGAAAGAAGGAAAAAGAAAACATTCCGGATTTTTTTCTCCAGTGTAGTGAAAATGGAATCTTCGCTTCGCTCATCCAATAAAATATATATATAAAAAAAAATTAGGCTATTATCTGTGCCCGTGATGTCACAGTCTGTCCGTGCTTACAGACGAGTCCAGGCCAAAACAAATCAACATCGGACCCGGCACCTCCACCAAATCTGATTTTAAACATACATTTGGCAACCAAAGCAGGTATTGGCGAGAACATCAAGTGTTCGCCTTGTTACAAATTAACTAGGAAAACTTTAAGTCCCGCCGCGTTGTTGGATGAGCGTAATTGGTGCATTGAGCTGCCATGTGTTATGCGGATTTTTGTTGTTCTTTGAAAAAATCATTACTAAGTTGAAGATTTTTTTAAATTAAATTAAATTAAATAAAAAATTAACTTTAATTTTTTTATTTTTTTTAATTAATCGTAATTGTTAAAAAAAAATTAAAAAACGTAAAATTGCGATTTTTATAAGAAATAATTTCTCGATTGCGCTCAAATTTAACACAAATATATTAATTCATAACATTAAGGTTCTGAAAAAAAACATTACAATCGGATAAAGCATGTAGGTGTTATAAGTCGAAGAAATTTTTTTAAAAATCGAAAAAAATCGTAAAATTGCGATTTTCATGAGAAATAATTTTTCGATTGCGCTCAAAAACGTGGCAGTTCTAAGTTCAGAGATTTCGAAGGCCTCCATAAAATTTCATCTCAATCGGAGTATCGGTTTAGCCGGAATCGTGCGGACAAACAGACAAAAATACAAAAAAAAAAAAAAAAAAAAAAAATCCGGATTTTTTTCTCCAGTGTAGGGAAAAGGAATCTTCGCTTCCCGCGCTACGCTCGCTACGCTCATCCAACTAGCTGTGTATCTTTGATACTTTTTGCTAAAACGACCTGTACCAAATTTACTGAGTATAAAAAAAAACAAATCACAGTGTACTAAATTTTAACTGTCCTAAACATGAAATTGCTAAAGTAATTGCTGTAAATCTATAAAACTTCGTAAAAACGATCTGTACCAAATTTACAGTGTACTAAAAAAACTGTCCCAAAATCACAGAATACTATATTTTCACCGTTCTTAACATGAAATGGCTTAAGAACTTAAGTACTTGATGTGTTTCTATGAAACCTTTTCGTGAAAACGATCTGTACCAAATTTAAAGCGTACCAAAAATAAACTGTACCAAAATACAGTGTGTTTAATTTTCACTGTCCTAAACATGAAATGGCTTGTACTTGCTGTGGATCTATTAAATTTTTCGTGAAAAGGATCTGTACCAAATTCACAGAGTACTAAAAAAAAGTGTCCCAAAATCAGTGTACTAAATTTTCACACTCCTAAACATGAAATGGCTTTAGAACTTGCTGTGAATCTATGAAACATTTAGTAAAAACCATATACCAAATTAACAATTTACTAAAAAAAAGTGTCCCAAAATCACAGTGTACAACATTTTCACTGTCCTAAAAATTAAATAGCTCAAGTCCTAGCTCAGAATGTATGAAACGTTTCGTAAAGACGATATGTCCCAAACTAACAGTGTAACAAAAACTGTCCCAAAATTACAGTGTACTAAATTGTCACTGTCCTCAACATGAAAAAGCTTAATTTCTTGCTGTAAATCTATGAAATTTTTCATAAAAACGATCTGTACCAAATTTACAGTGTACTAAAATAATTGTTCCAAAATCACAGTGTCCTAAATTTTCACTGTTCTTGACTTGAAATGGCTTTAATACTTGCTGAAAATCTATGAAACTTTTCGTGAAAACGATGTGTACCAAATTTACAGTGTACTAAAAACCTGTCTTAAAATCACAGTGTACTAAATTTTCACTCACGTGTTGAGTATTTGGTTCACGGATACTCTCGTTACCTCTGTATGGTCCATCCTAGTTTCCCTGCTTTAGAAGCAGTGTTGTCAAAGCAAGTACTAGCTGTGATTCTATGAAACTTTTCTTAAAAACGATCCGTACCATATTTACAGTGTACTAAAAAACCTGTCCCAAAATCATAGTTTACAAAAAATTTACTGACCTTAAAATGAAATGGCTTAAGTACTTGCTGTGAATCTATTAAACTTTTCGTAAAAGCGATCTGTACTTAATTTAAAGTGTACTAAAAAAATTTGTCCCAAAAAAACAGTGTAATAAATTTTCACTGTCCTAAACAAGAAATGGCTTAAGTTATTCCTATGAATCTATGAAACTTTTCGAGAAACTATATGTACCAAAATTACAGTGCACTAAAAATAAACTGTACCAAAATCACGTACAATGTACTAAATTTTCAATGTCCTAAAATTAAAACTGACCAAGTACTGCCACATATTATATACACATAATATACAAATATCACGATTCTCGAATTTTCCATGACGCCGAGTTTTTCAAAACACGCACAAATGTTCCCCCCACCCAGAATTTCGTTCCGCGATGTTATCGATATTTTTCCAAATTTTCGTGATGAATATTCTCCCGGTACGTTTTTCCGGGACTTTTTCCTACTCGCATCGCTGTCCCGAACATTTTGGAGAAAACAAAATGGAAATCGGACCATTTTCCGACTTTTTGAGAATTTTCCGGGACGCCCAATTTTTCGGTACACTTTTCTTGGGCGTCAAAATTTCCGCCTCGCCCGTCCGGTTCCGCAGAGCCCAAGAGGGCCCGGATCGTACAAGAACTGCTCGAGATATAGAGAAAACAAATGTTTTTTGGATTTCCCAAAAATCAACCACTTTTTTGAGAAATTTCAAAAAAGTTTTTGGCCAGGTTTTAATTTTGACAGATCCAGGCCCTAGCCTTGGACCCGGCCCACCGACTTGTTCGGTCCGCCCCCCAGCTCGAAAATCAAAACAATTTGGCCATAGTGTACCGAACCTATGACCAAAACAGATAGGCCAAAGTGGCGGAATGTCCAAAATTTTGGTATTGTACAGTAGCCTAGGCATGCCCCAGCACGCGCACCCGAGGAAAAAAATAACAAAAAATTCCTTCATCGGCAAAAGAATTATCCAAATTTTGCTTTCCCTAGTGAAAACTCAAAATTGCCCTGGAATGTCCATAATATAAAATTTCGGGTCCGAATAGGCCTTTACGCTGATTTAAGACAAGCACTTTGGTTATAGAAAAAAAAATGGAATCGTCTTAAAATGATCTGTAACAAATT
The DNA here is from genome assembly GCA_024449915.1 of Sweltsa coloradensis. Taxonomy (NCBI): domain Eukaryota; kingdom Metazoa; phylum Arthropoda; class Insecta; order Plecoptera; family Chloroperlidae; genus Sweltsa; species Sweltsa coloradensis. The sequence goes on from JAMZAV010004202.1 coordinate 4,313, forward strand.
TACAGTGTACTAAAAATATATTGTACCAAAATCACAGTGTACTTAATTTACACTGTCCTAAAAATGAAATGTCGTAAGTACTTGCTCTGTTTTACGAAACTTTTCGTTAAAAATCTGTACCAAATTTGCAGTGTCCTAAAAATGAAGTGTGCCAAAATCTCACTGTCCTAAAACAATGTTTTTGACTTGGGTAATACAATTGCCAAAGGGGAGTGTCTTATCCCCACCTCTCACCTGGTACAGTATCAGCAAGAACACAGTAAGCTAATGAGCTATTTCTTCACTCGGTAAAGCAGTTTAGGACAGTGTGTTTTTAGGACACTGACTTTTTAGGACACTGAAAATTTAGTACAATCAGTGACCAGCCAATTGGAGGATGTACAGCAGAATGATGTGAAACCAAAATAAATAATGTGCAGGCCTGAATCTAAAAGCGTAATGTAAGGAAATAATTATTTTAATCACTTTTTTAATTATACATAATGTGGGGCATACACAATGGAAGTGCCACAAAAGACTTGTATTAGTATAATATACCTTTTGTGAATGTGCCTAATTATTGCACATAATAATAATTCAATAATTGTTTTAATAATATTATGTTATTGTTTTATACTTTTAAGATAATTGGTCAAAGTTGGATGAGCGGAGCGAAGACTTCAATTTCATCGACCCCCCAATATATTAAGCTCGGGTGTTTCTTTTTTGGTTTGTTTGTTTTTTGCCTGTTTGTTAACTCTACCAGGCAAACGGCAAATCCGATCTTGATTGAAATTGGAGGGGACCTTCGAAATCTTTGAACTTAGAGGTGTATTTTTTTTGGGTACAATCGAAGAAATATTTCTCATGAATATCGTACTTTTACAATTTTTTTCGATTTTTAGTGCGATATTTTCGTGACATTTGGGCCGATTCTGACCAAACGGGTGGGGCTACAACGTTCATATTTCACATGTACATTAAGGTAATAGTGTTGTATTGCTTTTTAAAAGAAAAAGTTGATAAGAATAGCCAGAATCCATAGAATAAAGGTTTTAAAAACACCAACAATGCGTTCAAAAGGCACTTGATAAGTAAATAGATACCACGCAAACTAAAAACTTACAAAAAGCTCATCCATCAACGCGACGGGACTTAAGCGTTTTGCTAGTTAATTTAAATATGGCTTCCAAGTTTCTTTCTTGGCTGCAGGGTAATTTGATAAGTAGACATTGGAAAATATATTTTTTTTAATTATATGTAGCTGTTATATGATAATATTATTTTAATAAACAAATGATTTGTAGAAAAAGTTATAAACAGTGTTCTAGAGGTTCAACTAGCAACCATTTATTCCTGTCAGTCGTCGTTCTAAATACTAAATTAATATTTAGTATTCAAGATATACAGGAAGTCCAGTTTCAGCTTTTATAATAATAATAATAATAATAATAATAATAATAATAATAATAATAATATATAATATAATAATAAAATAATTAAAATAATAATAATAATAATATTCACAAGTTATGCTTTCGCGACCCGATATAATTGAAGAGAAATTATAACATTGACGGGATGTTTCGTCGCGTCGTGGTGGTGAATAACTTACATTATTCTTCATCCCGTCAATGTTATAATTTCTCTTCAATAATAATAATAATAATAATAATAATAATAATAAGTCGGAGCAAACTTTAACGACAATAGGGAATATTCCACTTAATATTTTATATTTTATTTCAATTCTTATTCATGTCTTTATAGTCACTGCACTTTTTTTTATTTAAAAAAAATGTTTTTTGAGTAATTTAAACAAGAATTAAATGGGTCCCCCAGTTTGCGCGCCAAAAACGAGCGTGCGCCATCTTTGGACGGTACTACGTCATAACTGTGTTGAGTCAAGGCCAATTGGAAACTAAATGTACGTATATTTGTACATATTTACATACAGACGGCGGTGCTCGGCCATCCGCTCAACACAAACAACTCCACAGGGATGTACATTTTCACCGTCTTTTGTTTTTCTTTTTTCGTATGTGACAGGAGATTTCGCGAGATCATTGTGATAAAGAATAACGAGCATTTTGTCTTGAGTTTTTGCATAGCCTAGGACTATCATGGTATTCTTTATCTACAATAGGCTTTAATTAGTCATCAAAGTAAGGTTTTTGTGCGGGATGTGTGTCAGAACATGAACGTGCAGGCCTAGGGTTGGCAAGCTAAGCCTAGGGCTTGTCAAGTGAGTAATTTTAGTATTCACATACCAATGCCTATATCCTACAGGAACGATTGGCCTAGACTGTTGTATTATAAATAATTTTCTAAGTCTAGGCCTAGACCTAGGACTGTTTCAGTTTTGTTTTTTGATTGCAATGTCAACTTTTCTCGTTTTCTGGCTAGGCGTTAAATGTAAAATGTCCTCCATCTGTTTACATTACTGTAGGCTACGCTAGGCGCTGCTTTGTTTAAAACACCGCCGTCTTGATGTATATCTCGATCCTACTATAATACTATTCCAACATCTTTGGTCTGGATGTATGTTTATCCAGACGGCGTTGGATCAACACAGTTCTGACGTCACAGTCGTTTTTGCCGCTTTAAAAAAGTGCTGCTTTTAAAACGGCTATAAATCACTGGATTATTATTTCACGGAAAAACAAAGTACATATTTGTAATCGGGACGAAATACTTCTTCTAAAAAATCTATTCGTACAGTATTTGGCGGAAGTGGAATATTCCCTATTGATATGAATCAATAATTAATAATAAAAATAACAATAAAAATAATTATTAATTATTATTATTATTAAATCGTAGCAATCGTCGTAAAAGTTTGCCCCGACTGGGGTTCGAACCCAGAACCTCCGGCTTAACGTGCCATAGCTCTACCAATTAATATTAATTAAAAATAATAAATTTTAAATTATTTTAATAAATAAACAATAATTATAATCATCATCTACAATGTTGAGTACATTAAATCTATTTTGGTTATTTTTAGTACCACGATATTGATATTTCAAGGTAAGAGCAAAAACGGTCGAACCGTATTCATACGATATTAACGCAATGTGGCACATTAAAATTTTAAAAAAATAAATGAATAATAAGAAAGAAACAGACTTGTTAAAAGCATAATATTATTTCCCTTCCATGTGTAAGGAGTACTTATGGGAGAACCAACTACAAGTGCCATGTTAGTTTCCCGTGCTTTAGGAAGGCTCTTCGCGGCACGAGATTTCTACAAAGATATCAAGTGTTTTAGTAAAATATTTGCTAGCATGCGTTGATACATGCCCGTTACCCGTCTGTACGGTTGACAGCAGTACCTCGCCAGTACGCGCCCCGCAGGATACGTTGATACATGCCCGTTACCCGTCTGTACGGTTGACAGCAGTGCCTCGCCAGTACGCGCCCTGCAGGATACGTTGATACATGCCCGTTACCCGTCTGTACGGTTGACAGCAGTACCTCGCCAGTACGCGCCCTGCAGGACACGTTGATACATGCCCGTTACCCGTCTGTACGATTGACAGCAGTGCCTCGCCAGTACGCGCCCGGTATCGCACGTTGACACATGACCGTGAGTAGATTGTGATATTGGCAGCAGTACCTCGCCAGTACGCGCCCAGCAGGACAAAATGTTACATGCCCGTTACCCGGCACTCCGCCAGCACGAACAGTGCGTGCCCAGACCGTGCCCTGCACCACTGTGTTTGCTGGGCATGTATAAGTCGAAGAAATGTTTTAAAAATCTAAAAAAAATGTAAAATTGCGATTTTCATGGGAAATAATTTTTCGATTGCGCTCAAAAACGTGGCAGTTCTTGGTTCAGAGATTTCGAAGGCCTCCATAAAATGTCATCGCAATTGGAGTACCGGTATCGGTTTAGCCGGAATCGTGCTAACAGACACACAATAATACAGAAAGAAAAAAAAACATTCCGAATTTTTTTCTGCAGTGTAGTAAAATGGAATCTTCGCTTCGCTTATCCAATTATCCGATATAAGCCGGTTAGGAATTCCTTGCCGGGAGAAAACACTTTTAAACTTAACAAAAAGTTCTTAAGCAGTTTTGGATGACAATAGGATTAATTTAATCCATTTGGAGTTTTTTATAACCGGGAAATTGTCTCCTCTGAACTCTAGAACATCTGCGCCTACCACCTCCCATGGTCTTTGGGGTAAGGAGAGGTTCTTTACTATTACTTTTGCGAAATCGTTCACAAGTTTTGCATCTTTTAACGTAATCTTCTATATCTTGGGTCATGTTAGGCCAAAACAAAACTTGTCTTGCCCAGTTTTTTGTTTTTTCTTCCCCCATATGTCCTGAATGAACTAGTTCTAATTCTAAATCTAATTCTAATTTTAGAGTAGGTGAAACTAGAATTCTTGATCCGATGAAAACTAGACCATCATGGAAGTTTAGCTCATGCCTGTGATTCCAAAAAAAATTCTGCACCCTGTGGTACTAGATTTTTATATTTAGGCCACCCCTTTAAATGAAATTCCCTCAAGATTTGTATAGTTTCATCTGCCTTTGTGGCATTCTGAAACTCTACTCGCTTTTCATTTGACATGGGCAGATACTTTGAGACTATGTGCACTAACACCTGTATTTCCAGATCTGGAGTGCCCTTTTCCTGCAAGTAGGCCCTTGAAAGAGTATCTGCTACAAACATTTTTGGTCCATTTAAATACTCAAGTTGTAAATCGTATTTCAGGAGTTTAAGTTGCATTCTTTAGAACCAAGGTGACACACGATTTACATTTTTCGAAAGTATACTGATTAAAGGTTTATGGTCCGTGTGAACAAGTACTCTTCTTCCATAAGAAATAATGAAACTTCTCTGTGCCAGTGCCAAAGACAATCGAAAGAAGTTCTTTTTCGATCTGTGGGTACCGGTACTGCTTTTTTGTCTCCGTAATGCTTCTAGAGACATTATGCAATAGGTTTGCCATCCTGAAGCAGACATGCTCCTAAACTGCTTTGGGATGCATCTACTTGGAGTGTGGTTTGTTTGCATGCATTGAAATATGTAAGAACTACTGAGCAGTACTAAGTGTTACCTTAATTTTCTTCAGTGATTCTGCTTGTTCATGATTCTATTGTCACTGGGTCTCCTTCTTGAGTAGATGACGCAGAGGTGCAGATAACTCCGACAGATTTGGAATGAATTGTCCCACGTAATTTACCATTCCCATGAATCTCCGAAGCTCTGTCACGTTTGTCGGGTCTGGCATCTCCTCGATGGATCGAATCCGTTCAGCATCCGGTCGTAAGCCACTAGATGTCAAAATGTGTCCTATGTACCTGACCTCTGGAACTCTGTACTGAAATTTTTCAACATTGAATTTAACATTTAGCAGTTTGGCCCGTTCAAGTAAAGCAATCAGGGCAGTGTCATGTTCTTCTATTGTTTCACCTGACACTATGGTATCGTTAAAATATCACCTACACATTTTTGATGTCCCCAAAATTTTCTTTGTTACGACGTAGAAAAACTTCCGGGGCAGATTTGATACCATAAGGCATTCTCAGGAATTTGTATCTACCTTCAGGTGAGTTAAATGTACACAAATCAGAGCTATCTTGATCCAGCTGGATTTGCCAAAACCCCTTTCACATGTCAACAATTGAGAAGTATTTATTTCCAACTTAGTTTACCAAGACCTCCTCTGCCGTCGGTATCGGGTAATGTTGACGCTTAATGGCTTTATTAAGGTCCATAGGGTCAAGACAGAGTCTTCAGGAGCCATTTGATTTCTCGACAATTACTAGATTATTAGCCCTATTAGTTGCCTTAGTTACCTTTTCTATGACACCTTTCTCTTCTAGGGACACTAATGTAGCTTTCAGCCTGTCTTGTAAGGCTAAGGGAATTTTCCTAGAAGGTTGGTTGTATCATGACAGGAACATGGTTAGGTTCAAGGAGTATCTTATGTTTGCCTGACATTCAACCTTATCCTTGAAACACAACCTGATATTTTTCTATCACCTGTTCCCTGTTACCAATACCTGGAGCCTCTTTCACAGTATTCAATTCTACTTTGTTTATTGAGACTGGCATTTTGTTTCATAAGCCCTAACTTCAAGCTGGCTTCTAACCCTAACATTGGTTTACAATTCAAATCAGTTACCATAAATTCTACATTTACAGGCATTTTGTTATTCCCCTTACATTTCAGCATGACTTTGCCCTTTGGGTAAATTTTTACCTCTCCAAACGCTACTAGCATTGCATTAGTTTTTACCAATGATACATTCAAGTTCAAATTCAAGAACTCATTCAATGGTAGAATACTTACTTCCGCACCTGTATCAATTTTTCACTTCAATTTGTACCCTTCTACTCGTATACATTCCAGCCATTCTTTATGACCTGAGTTTACATTTACAATATTTATCCCTTTTGAACCATTTTTAATTTTAGGTATGCTATTATTCATTACCTTATTGTTTTCCTCCGTCTTAATACTAGTAAGTAGTTACATACAGTTCCGAGTTGTGATCATCCTCACTTTCTGAATTCTGGACCACACATTCTGCAATCTTGGGCCTCCGCTTCAGGCACATCTTGGCGAAGTGATTTTCTTCATTGCAAATCTTGCATTTCTTGCGAAAGGCTGGACAGGTCCTTGGCGCATGACGGTACCCGCACTTCTTACAATCGTATTCTTGAACTTCAGTTGTCTTCTGACTAGGCTTGAACATCCTTCGGTCTTCTTTCTTGTCCTGATGTCTTCCCTCCCAGTCTGCTGGTCATCACGCCCATCCACCTTCTTGACAGCCTCTATGACAGTCTGGTTTTCCTCCATCGCCATTGCTTGTATTTTTCAGTGGCGTAGGAACTATTTTTTTTAGTGGGGGGGTCACACTCAGTTGACTACGAGGTTGGGTGGGTAAACGGGGTCTGGGCGAAAGCTCCATCCGCGGAGTCTTTTGCCGTAGGCGAGATTTTTTTTAAAAGGTGCCCTTGATAGGTGGCCTAAAACACGTTTTCAGGCGAATTTTATTATGAATAGGGTTCTTTTGAAGCTATTATTGCATTGAAGATTGATTATCTATCTAAGATCGGTCGACAGTCTGCTTGGAGTGAAAACACTGCACACAAATAGTAATGAATATTAGTCTAAATCAGATGGCTAGTCTAGTATCGCAAATCACGTATCTTACTGAATCTTCAAATTTAACAAAAACCTTCGTTTGTTTGCAAGCCCAATACCTTCCAGCATTTTTGACCTGAGTTTACTTTTACAATTTTTTATCCCTTTTGAACCTTTTTTAAATTTTTTAGGTATGCTATTTATTCATTACCTTTTTTTTTTTCCTCCGTCTTAAAGGGGATTTTCACCCTTATGAAAAGGTGCCCCCAACTCTATTCCCTAAGTAGATCCTTTTACAAAAAATTCTTTCTCGAAAAAAAATATAATCACCATATATTTTTTTGAATATGTAATGAAATTGATATTTTTTTCGCCCCTTCGCGTACTGGCAAAAACGCCGACACGGCCTTGGCTTGGGAGTCGAGTAGAGGGTCGCGGCGAACTGAGTCTCGTATTTGGACATTTAAAGATGCTTGGGGGGGGGGATATGACATGTAGCAAGTAGGCAAACTCGCTTCAAAAAAGGGTTTGAAAAAAAAAACGATGCCATGGTTATTGGGCTCAAGGTAAGTGTAGAGGTGTTAACGAATTATGTCGTTTGACAATCGACTTGATAAGCGACAGCGCACTTGGTTCACATTCAAAAAACCGTACACCTAGCCGATTTTAAATTTTTACACTGTGCCTGTACGTCTTTGTTCATTTTTGTAGATATGCTTTTTGAGGGGGTTTTTTAAATTTTTGTTTGTTTTTGGGAAAGGGTTTCTTCTAATTAATCTATAACCATAAGAAAATTTTATGAGGGGGTGTGCCTGCATACTCGAACGAATAACAAAAAGCGATAAGCTAAGGGACAAAGAAGGAAAGGGGAAAATAAACATTAAACACTCCCCAGAAAACCTTGCGGACCTCTTCCTCATTTGGACACGTGCACTTTTTTCATCTCGTTCATGAGACATTGAGGAGGGGTTTAATATTTGAAAAAAAAATAAGAATTTTTATTATATGTACAGGGCAAGCGAATTTATTCAGTAGTGTTGTGTAGAGTTTTTTCACAAAGTGTCAAAATGAACCAACAAAGAGTCAAATTTTTGCGACGGGGACTTTTTTAGTGAGTTGCTTGAAGTGAGTCGGCGCAGTGTATAATAACAAAGCATATAGTATTTTTGGGCAGATGATATTTTCAAGATTTCTCAATTTTTTACGCCACGAAAAGCTTTGAAAAAAAAACACCTCAGTACAAATAAGAAACATTGATGTCTGGCGTAATAAAGTAAGCATACCTCCCTTGTTTATTCTACAATACGAAAAAAACTGATCTAACGGCAACATGATTTGTTATTTTGTATACACAAGTGTGGATAAGGGGGCTTTAAAAAATAAATATACAGAGTATTCCATAAAAAATAAAAAAAAAGCCGTTTGGGTAATGAACTTTGACATTTTTAAATGGGTTTTCGGATAGATTAGTAAGATAACGCGCGAGATTTTATTCGGGGGGCCCCGGGGCGATCCTACCCGGGCAATCCGACATTTACATGATTACGGAAATGCTGTTACCCCATAGCGTTTGGGAATTTATTTAAATCTGAAATTTTCATTTTTGTGGGAAATTGTTTTTTTTAATGCTAAAAAAAAAATTGCTTTTATTTTTTAAAGTGCAATAATTCTGTTTCATGTGTGTGGGGTGTTTGGTTGTGAGAATCGCTATCGCGTGCATTATGTTGTTGAATAGGCAATACTATCAACTCCACTATTAGGCCTACCTGTCATGATTGGCAACATATGTATAACTTTATAAGAACGTGCCAATATAATATTTATCATTAAAATGACGACAACAACGTATGTGTTTAAAAAACAGGTGTTGGTTTAACTGTAACGTATTGTTAATCGGATGATCGCAGGCCTTCCGCTTTGTTTTCAGTAGAACAGACTATCTCGATAGATAGACCGGGACCTGCCTCACGCGTTACTCGCCGCAGTAGCTTGCTGTGTTGCAACACTCGCCAGCTTCGGGTCAGTGACGTCACTGACCGAGCGCGCCGATGAATTTAAAGACCCCTATTGACGTAGGTCTGGAATATACACATGAAACTTAATTTTTATGTTCGTACTTGGTTTTAAGAATAACTTGTTAAAGAGGTGAACGGGCCCTTTAATACTAGTAAGTAGTTACATACAGTTCCGAGTTGTGATCATCCTCACTTTCTGAATTCTGGACCACACATTCTGCAATCTTGGGCCTCCGCTTCAGGCACATCTTGGCGAAGTGATTTTCTTCATTGCAAATCTTGCATTTCTTGCGAAAGGCTGGACAGGTCCTTGGCGCATGACGGTACCCGCACTTCTTACAATCGTATTCTTGAACTTCAGTTGTCTTCTGACTAGGCTTGAACATCCTTCGGTCTTCTTTCTTGTCCTGATGTCTTCCCCTCCCAGTCTGCTGGTCATCACGCCCATCCACCTTCTTGACAGCCTCTATGACAGTCTGGTTTTCCTCCATCGCCATTGCTTGTATTTTCAGTGGCGTAGGAACTATTTTTTTAGTGGGGGGGTCACACTCAAGTTGACTACGAGGTTGGGTGGGTAAACCGGGGTCTGGGGCGAAGCTCCAGCCGCCGGAGTCTTTTTCGCCGTAGGCGAGATTTTTTTTAAAAGGTGCCCTTGATAGGTGGCCTAAAACACGTTTTCAGGCGAATTTTAATTATGAATAAGGGTTACATTTTGAAGCTATTATTGCATTGAAGATTGATTATCTATCTAAGATCGGTCGACAGTCTGCTTGGGAGTGAAAACACTGCACACAAAATATAATGAATATTAGTCTAAAATCAGATGGCTAGTCTAGTATCGCAAATCACGTATCTTACTGAATCTTTCAAAAATGTTAACAAAAACCTTCGTTTTTGTTTGCAAGCCCGACTGTAATAAAAATCCTAAAAATCACCCAACAAGCTATAAGTTAGAAAATGACTCCCATACCTGGCTTGACCCCCCCACTGGGGGGGTCAAGCCAACAAGTGGGGAGTTTCCCTCCCATCCCCCCCCCCGTTCCTACGCCCCTGTGTATTTTGCTAGCCATAGCAGCCCGACAGTAGTCCGCCACCTTCTCCAAGGTCAAATCACTTATTTTTTGCAACCTTTCCTTCATTGAGGTATCATTTATTCCCATGGCTACATGTAATGTCAAAATTTGTTTTAGATGGGACCCAAATTCACATGAACCTGCAAATAATTTCAGGCGAGTTAAAAAGTGGTCAAACTTTTCACCTTCTGTTTGAGTGCAGCCAAAAAAAACACTTGGTTCATATACTGGGTTCTTCCTAGGGGCCCAGTACTCGTCATTTTTTTTAAAAGGTACTAATAACTCAAAAAATTATTTTTTACCACATGTTCTATAGCACAATACCACACTAAAATGACAGTTCAAAAATGATATCTCTTATAGTTTGGGTCAAGATCGAAGAGCGCTAGCGGTTTCTTTCAAATCTTCATGAATATGGTTCCCTATCACGTACTTGTCAAAGGTACAATATAGTCTGGCGTGGGTGTGAATCAATTTTGCACTTTTATATAGAGGTCCAAATTTTTTTATGCGTGTACTTCAACCCCGAATTGTCATTTTCAGACTAGGACCCCATTCGTCTAGCCACGTATTTAGCTATGGCGGCCATCTTTAAAGATGGCGCCAAAGTGTAAAAAGACTCCCTCATTTCGAAGGAATCTTGGCATGTGGAACCACTTTTTTCCATTAAATTGACTATGGGGAACTCAAATATGGCATCAGAATAAGAATTTTGTGAATTTCGAGGACGTAAATGGCAAATTTTACACATTTAAAGGCAATTTTTGGATGAGCGAAGCGAAGACTTCAATTTCACTGACCCCCAAAAAATTTAGCTCGGGTGTTTTTTTTTTTTTTGTTTGTTTGTTTGTTTTTCTGTCTGTTTGTTAACTCTCTACCAGGCAAACGGCATATCCGATCTTGATGAAAATTTGACAGGACCTTCGAAATCTCTGAACTTAGAGGTGTATTGTTTTTGGGTACAATCGAAGAAATATTTCTCATGAATATTGTACTTTTACGATTTTTTTCGATTTTTAGTGCGATATTTTCGTGACGTTTGGGCCAATTCTGACCAAACGGGTGGGGCTACAACGTTCATATTATACATGGACATTAGGGTTTTGGTGATGTAGTACCTTTCGAAAGAAAAAATTGAAAAAGTTAGCCAGAATCCATAGAAATAAAGCTTTTAATATAAGTTTTTTGATTCTTTGTGTGATATTTTCGTGCCATTTGGGCCAATTCTGACCAAACGGGTGGGGCTTCAACGTTCATATTATACATGGACATTAAGGTTATGGTGATGTAGTACCTTTTGAAAGAAAAAGTTGAAATAGTTAGCCAGAATCCATTGAAATATAGATTTTAATATAAGTTTTTTTACGGTAAATAATACCAATTGACAGGTAACAAAAGAAACTTGACAACAATCACCTACAATGCGTAGGCAGCAAAACAAAGCACTTGCAAAAGTAAAGATATCCCATGCAAACTAAAAATTTTAAAAAGCTCATCCATCAACGCGGCGGGACTTTAGCATTTTCCTAGTGTTACTAAATTTCACTTGTTTCTACGACAGCCGAGTTGACTGTAATAACATGTATAGAGATCAATTTTTTTAATGCGTGTACTAGACACCCCAATAGTCAGTTTTAGACCGGGAGTCCATTCGACTCTGAATCCATTTACGTATGGCGGCCATCTTTAAAGATGGCGCCAAAGTGTAATAAGACTACCACATGTCGGAGGAATCTTAGCATGTGGCACCACTTTTTCCATTAAATCGACCATAAGGAACTCGAATATGGCATCAGAATAAGTATTTCGTGAATTTCGAGGCAGCAAATTGCAAATTTTACACATTTTAAGGCAATTTTGTTTCAACATTTCACTGGTTTCTACGACAGCCGAGGTGACTGTAATAATATGTATAGAGTCCATATTTTTTAAATGCGTGTACTAGACACCCCAATAGTCAGTTTTAGGCCGGGAGCCCATTCGACTCTCAATCCATTTACTTATGGCGTCTATCTTTAAAGATGGCGTCCATAGTGTAATGGGACTACCACATTTTGACAGAATTTTTGCATGTGGCACCACCTTTCCCCATAAAATCGACCATTGAGAACTCGAATGTGGCAGTAGAATTAGTATTCCGTGGATTTCGAGGCCTTAAATTTCAAATTTTACACATTTTAATGCAATTTTGTTACAAAATATCACTATTCCATCTTTAAAGATGGCCGCCATAGGTAAATGGATTGAGAGACGAATAGACTCCAAGTTTTAAAAATGACTATTTGGGTGTCTAGTACAAGCATAAAAATATTTAGACCTCTTTACACGTTGTAACAGTCAATTCGGCTATCGTAGGAACTTGTGATATTTTGCAACAAAATTGCCATAAAATATTTAAAATTTGAAATTTACGGCCTCGAGATCCACAGAATAATATTTATACTGCCATATTTGAGTTCCCGATGCTCGATTTATTACTAAAAAATAGTGCCACATGCCAAGATTTCGTCAAAATGTGGTCGTCTAATTTACACTACAGATGCCATCTTTAAAGATGGCTGCCATAGGTTAATGGATTGAGAGACGAATAGCCTCCCGATCTCAAACTGACTATTGGGGTCTCTAGTACACGCATTTAAAAAAAATGATCTCTATACATGTTATTACAGTCAACTCGGCTGTTCTAGAAACAAGTGAAATTAAGTAACAAAATTGCCTTAAAATGTGTAAAATTTGCCATTTACGGCCTCAAAATTCACAAAATTATAATTCTGATGCCATATATTAGTTCCCCAAAGTGGTTCCACATGCCAAGATTCCTTCGAAATGAGGTAGTCTTATTACACTTTGGCGCCATCTTTAAAGATGGCCGCCATAGCTAAATTAGTGGCTAGACGAATGGGGTCCCGGTCTAAAAATGACTATTTGGGGTTAAAGTACCCGCATAAAAAAATTTGGACCTCTATATAAAAGTGCACAATTGGTACTAATGGTGTAATATGGAAGTCGTAAATAAGGCAATTGATTGCTTCGGCTGCCGTCAAGAATTTGTGTTTTTCTACTAAAGACTCTGAAAACATACTTTCAACACTTCGGTAGGCCGGGTCAGGTAATACTTTGTTTGTGTGATGCGTTGGTGGACTGGTCGATGTTTTTATCCCGTTTGGTGACAGTAGTAGGACCTGTGTCCATGCGCCCGCTGAGAAGCTCTTTTAAAGAAGTTAAGTGAGCGTGTGATCCTTCGTGAATAGAGCTCAAGAAGGTGCTCTTCGATCTTGGCGAAAACATTTAACACGAATTTTTCAATTTTTTTGACCCAGAAATTTGCAAAAAATGGTGTTTTGGGAAATTTCTTAAATCGTCTTGAACCTGTTTCTTTTTTGGTCCACATAGATACTAGAGCATAGTACCAATCTAAAATGCCCCTTTATAACATCGCGTCTTGAAACTGTGCCCAAATATACCCTCAAAAACACGCAAAAATATGCGTTCCAAATTCACACCCCAGCTTGGTAATCAGCATATTTGACCTAACTACTTGCTAAAAATTACAAAACAAAATAAAAAGGATTTACAGAATAGGCTGTAGAGTACGTCAATAATGGGCAATATTTTTTTGGATCAAAACCCTCCAAAGTCACGGGGCATAAAGATAGTCCCCATGTTATTTCTTATGGGAGATTTTTGACGATGGGACCTTGCTCGAAAAAAGTCGTTTGACAATTTTTTGGGAGGTCATGATGGCCCCAATATTTTTTCTGTTAATTGCTAAATTCATTACTAGTAAGCCTGAATGAAATATATTTTTTTGAGGTTAGCGGTTAAATACCCCTTTAAAATCGCGTTCAAGTTGTTCTTGTCAGCCAATGGTATTTCAAATGTGTTGTATATGCGAAGTCCCTCGTCCCCCACTGCATTCAGAAGTGTGGATACCTGGTCTTCATCAGATTCTTTGTAACTTTTGGTGACGCACATATATATATGGTGGATTAAGGTAACAAACAACTTTAAATTAGCTGCAGTTGTCATCAGCAGGTGAAAAGTTTTGTCGCCCCCAGCCCTTCAGGCTGGGTTTTATGTTCTCTATGCTTTCCCAACCTGTCAACCCTTCTCCAGTCTATATATAATAATATATTAATATATTAATATATATATATCCACAATTTCCATTTCTCACTAACATTACCGGAAAATAATAATACATTACTTATCTTTGTAACTTATAAGTGTAATGATACATTACTTAACTAAGTAACTTATAAGTGTTAGGCCTATAAGTAATGTTTTATGTACGCAACATGATGCAACCATGATTACAAATTATCCTTGATTGGCGTGTCTTTGATTTGACTTTGAATCCCCCCAAAATGGCCGCCGGGCGCCGAAAAATTAGCATTAGGTACAGCAGCGCTCATGCGTCATCTAGACCTACTATATTCTTAGACAGTATCTACAATGTATGGATACATTACAGGATTGAAGCTCGTGGTTGGTTTGTTTTGCTTGTCTTGTTTTGATATAACTTGACTGCCAATGGTTATGTCACTGTCTTGCGCATGGCGCTGACGCTTGCCATACTCTTTTCCTTGATATTTTAGGATTAAGTCTCGGTCTCGCACTTCCTCATCTTGACATCTTCTTGATAGTGCTCCAGGAATTTTGTCCCTCAACTTTTATCCAAACATTAAATAAATAAATAAATAAATAAATAAATAAATAAATAAATAAATTTTATTTAGAGTCTACCCACTCAGTTATATAACTGATTTTCAGTGGGGGACTTTAAATCAAAGCGACCAAGCCGACCCTGCAGGCCCCGACGCAATCGACGAGTGAGCGATAACCAACCAATGATCGATATTTTTAATAGGAAATATAGCAATCAGTGGTATGGACAGTGCGAACACCCGCGAATCAACGCCAGAATCAACAAGGCCGATTCAGAACAACTCTGAAATTTATTGTGCTTCGTTGCTAGGACGGCTCCAAAGTCACCGTTTACAAACTCCTAAGACAAGAGCTAATGGACTGAAGTCCAAATCAGAAGTTAAAAAACTTCTGACTTTAGCGGGAATCCAACCCTGGACCTTCTGCATTGGAAGCAGCTACGCTAACCAAAAAATATGCTGGTGTAACTGTACGACCGGTTATAGCATGCGTTGTAGTACGATATAAGAATAATAGGCCTACTCACGCAGTGCTGTCTTAACATCTTGACCTTCGGCTGCAGCTATTTGTAGGCGCTTTATGATCGAACGGTTTTATCTTTCTTTCCATTCCGATGTAGTATGTGTAACTGAGCCAAATTTTGCCACCCTATTTTTCAAATATTCTTGTTAGAAACAAGAAGAGGCTTCACCTATTCATGTTTTATATTCATTTAAACTCTTTATCATAACAGCTGTAGTGTTTGGCGCCAGTGTTTGAATGGCTGTTGCCCATGCGTTGTATATACTGTGTTACTTGAATAAACTTCCTAGAGCACTGGAAACGAATGATGAAACCAGGTGAGTGAACGTAGCCTCCAACCCCCCCCCCCCCCCCAAACGCGCACTAAATCTGCATTTCTCTCAATATTTAGAGTGCATTTAGTGCTTTCAGTAATGCCAAGACATATAATTAGTGCGCCTGTACTTTAGGCGCTATAGACATTAGTCTAAGGGAGCTAAGTTCACGTTGCGCCCCTTAAACGCGCACTAAATCTTCATTTTTCACAATATTTAGTGCTTAATGATACTCAAAATACGTCAAAATATTTCTATTTAAAATAAAAATCAATAAATCTAGTAATAATTATAATTTTAAGAGTGAATAATGTATTTTTTAATAAACTCTGTTTCTTATAATGAAAGATTATTATGAGCAAATTGGTTGGGGCACGCGACCACTTAACACACTCATTTACTCAATCACTCACTCACTCACTCATCCACTTACTCACTCATCCACTCACCCAAACACTCACCCAACACCCACTGACTCACTCACCCACTCACTCACTCATTAACTACCCACGCACGCCTTCACTCACTCTGCTTCTTATAATGAAAGATTATATGAGCAAATTGGTTGGCACCCGACCACTTACCCACTCACTTTCTCACTCACCCGCTCACACACTCATTCATTTACTCATCCACTCCCTCACACACTCACTTTCGCACTCACTCACTCATTAACTACCCACGCACTCACTTACTCACTCACGCAATTATTCACTCATTCACCTACTCACTAACTCACTCAATCACCAATCACTCATTTACTCACACACTCACTCACTCATTAATTTACTCAGTCACCCACTCACTCACTCACTCACACTCTCACTCACTCACGCAACACTCTCTCACTCACTCACTCACACAAAAAACCCACGCACCCAACACCCACTCATTCACTCACTCATCCACTCAATTACTCACTCACCCACTCATTCACTCACTCCCTCACCCACTCCCTCACCCATTTATTTACCAACTCACTCCCTAATCACTTATTCAAGCACACACACACACACACACACACACACACACACACACACACACACAGCCAGTTACAAAATTGATAAATGAACATTAAGCAAAACTATGAAAATATGAACTTTAAATGGAGCCCATGTATGCTGTGCAGCAATTTAAAACTGCCTTGTTCTGCAAACAGATTTATCAGCATACTACCCATGCACTTGTTGATATCATTGATTGATATATAATATAAACAATAGTAGCAAGTAGCGTACAGACCTTTGGGGCAATCATGTTGATTTTCTCTTTTTCAGATAATTATATTGTCATTGCATTTTGTAAATTAAAATCTAATTACAGGGAACTTTTATACAACTGTAATACAATTTCCTGTTACTCCATACATCTCGTTTTTGTAAAACGGATTTGCCTGTCTATTGTTTCAAATGCACGTTTGATATTTTCTAAGAATACAGATATTTCATTTTATTTTCATCTGTCTCTTCTTTCCATGTTGATAATAGCAATTTGTAAAGCCTTTTCACACAAATGATTCGAACGGAATTCCTATTAGTGTTATAATTATTATACCAGAATGCTGCACTTCCGCCGCTACTGTCCAAATTTTAAATGTATAACAATCAGGCCTTGCATTTGGATGTTCTTAGATAATCCAGACATTGGCAGACATTCTGTGTAATGAGGCCTATCTTTCATTTCATTAGTCATACATGAAGTTAAGAAAAAAAAATGATTTCCCTCATTTTATTTCTAGCACCAGAAATCCTGCTGAACAAAGAGTACGACTCATCTGTTGATATTTGGAGTCTGGGGGTGGTCACTTACATAATGTGAGTAAAAACATAAACATTCTGATAACTAACTTGATTTCTCTAGAAATCTGCTGAACAAAGACTGCGACTCGTCTGTTGATATTTGGAGTCTGGGGGTGGTCACTTTACATAAAGTGAGTATAAACATAAACTTTAATAAATAAATAAATAAATAAATAAATTTTATTTAGAGTCTGCCCACTCAGTTATATAACTGATCATTACTGACTGGATTACTCTAGAAATCTGCTGAACAAAGAGTACGACTCATTTATTTATTAAATCTTTATTAGCAACAGGACTTTTGTCCCACTAGTGCAATATAATAATACATAAGCTAATAACATAGATTAAATTGATAGCAAAACATTACATAAAATGAGTTTAAAATACGTTAGATACATGATCAGTGCGTGTGCGTGTGCGTGTGCGTGTGCGTGTGCGTGTGCGTGTGCGTGTGCGTGTGCGTGTGTGTATGTGTATGTGTGTGGACATAAGAGTTAAGTTGTCACAGGATGTAATACAAGCGGTTTTGAATTCCCTTAAGTTCATGTTGTGAATGTCCATTTCATTTGATACTATGGAATTATAAGTACTTTGAATTCGGTTCAGGCACGAGTATTTGAGGACGTTAATTCTGCACTTAGGTATTTTGAACACCTCGTGGTTTCGAGTTTCTCTGGACGGCACACGGAAGTTAACATTACATAGCAGATCGGCGTCGTAATTGTTATGCACTATTTTGTACAGAAATACTAGGTCACTGATTTGTCTCCAAACTTGAAGACTCATCAAGTTCTGTTCCCGGCACTGAGTTGGATAATTGTCGCGGTGGTATCCTGTGTTGGATTTGTGGCATAACAGTTTTATGAACCTGTGCTGTACTTTTTCTACTGTGGCTATGTTTGTTTTGTGAGAGTCGTTGGGGTTCCAGATGACAGTGGCGTAGTCAACTTGGGGACGTACCAGTGACACGAACATCCGACGTAGAGTTGACGGTTTGAAGTCCTTGAGGCAATTTCTTTTAATAAAACCTAGCAGTCTGTATGCTTTCGGGACTATGTTATTGACATGTTTGTTGTATGTTAGCTCACTTGAAATTGTTACACCTAGGTCTTTGATATTATTGACCCGTTCAAGGTTTGTGCCGTTAAGCTTGTATGTATATAAAACACTTTGTTTTTTTATTTCTGAAGGTTATGATGTTGCATTTAGATATGTTTAAGTTTAATTTCCACACGCCACACCAGTCCGAGAGAGAGAGAGAGAATATCAAGTTGTAGGAGATGGCAGTCTGATTCGTGTAGAATAGGCCTAAACAGTTTAACGTCGTCTGCGTACATGATTGATTTGGAGTATTTGAAGCAAGCCGGGAGGTCGTTAATGAGAACACAAATAGTAAAGGGCCAAGGATAGAGCCCTGTGGGACGCCAGACGTCACATGTTCAGTAGATGATGTGCCTGAATTAACCTTTACTATTTGTTGTCTGTTTGAGAGGTAGCTGGTCAGTAATGCATGCAGATTTCCACAGATTCCGTAGCCTTTGAGTTTGTGTAGCAGTAGCTGATGGCTGACGCTGTCAAACGCACAAGAGATGTCATTGTATATGGAGTCAACCTGTGTTTTTCTGTCCATATTTTCTGCTTTGTATCTGGTATATTCAGCCAGATTTGTGACAGTCGACCGTCGTTTCACGAATCCATGCTGTTCGGTCGCGAGACACGTGGCCACGTGGCTGTATATTCTCTTGTACACAAGTCCCTCAAACACTTTGGAAATAGCGGAGAGCAGCGAGATTGGTCGATAGTTTGACACATTGTATCGACTCCCTTTCTTTAAGTACTGGGGTAACGTGTGCACATTTCTAACGAGTAGGGAAAATACCGGATTCTAACGCATGGTTAAAGATGTCCGCTAGAGGTTAAGATAGCTGACGACAGCAATGTTTCAGGACATCTGCAGGAATGTCGTCTGGACCAGTCGATTTGCCTAGTTTTAAAAATTGTAGCTGCCTCTCAATTTCGGAAGAGCGGAAAGTTAATTTTGATATGCTTTCGTTGGTAAAAGTTGGAACTGCAGGCAAAGGAGCACTAACATTGGTTGGTTGGAATTTGGTTTTGAAGAAGGAGGAAAATAGTTCAGAGCAGGTGTTTGGGTCGTTGGCTTTGCGTCCATTGTATTGTACTTCCGTTGGCACACGAGGTGTTTTGGTTTTTCTTCTAACAAATTTCCAAAGCGAACTGGGGTCATGCATGGTTGATGAGTCTACTTTGTACATGTATTGATTATATTTTTGTTGCTTTTATTGTTTGAAAAATGTTCGTTTGACTTGATGTTCTATTTTATTGTCCATGGTGGGTGTGTGTTTCCATTTGCGGTAGGCACGGTTTTTGGCATTGAGTGCGATAACAGTTTCGTTGTCATACCAACATGGGTATTTTGTTGGGTTAACTTTTAACACGGGGACAGTTGCACTAATTGCGCTGTCGATGATATCGTGGAATACGTCACATTTGGCGTTAACGTCGTGGCAGTTGTCTAGGCGAGACCATGGGCTATCCCTGAGGGCAGCCGAGAGTTCACGGTAGTCGGCCTTCTTCCAGTTAAACCGGTGGCGTGCGGTTGAGTTCTTGGGGTGAATGTGGGTTGGTAGTGAAAGTTGACAATGAAAGGGCACGTGGTCGGAGTTGACAGCTGGAGTGGTGTGCAAGATAGTGAGTAATACGTCGGGGTTGTTTGTGAATAGCATGTCAAGGAAGTTGTTTTGGCGCGTCGGAAAAGGTATGTACTGTGTGAAATCGTTTTCTTCGATAACACTGAGGAAGGCAGTATCTAACGGTCGGGGGTGTGAGGCCGTGACAGGTGTCATGTGACGATCACAAGGCAGCTCACTGCTAGATTTCCAGTGTATATTGGGCATGATGAAATCTCCGCACAGTAACACAGTGTCCCCAGGTTTTGTTTTAGAATTGATCAAGGTCAGCATGTCTTGTATTTCCTCAGTAGTGACATCCGTCGGGTGAGGAATGTATGCGCAGCCAGTCAGCAGCCTCGAGTTACGTCCAAGTTGAGTTTCCGCCCAAACAACTTCGCAATTTGGAGTTTCCAAGTCCTCCCGTCTTCTAGAATTAAGATTTGAATTTATAGCGATCGATACCCCACCACCTTTTTGAAGACTCCATCCGTGGTAGCCTGTCACGCCGGTAGACATTGTACTGAGAGTCATTGAGCACTTCACTTTCAAATACTTCTGAGTGTAGCCAAGTTTCAGTTACGCAGATAATGTCGAAGTCAGTGTTGTCAGCAAAGTAGGTGTTGAATTGTTCTTATTTGACGTCTGCCATACTCCTCGCGTTTGTGTAGTATAGTGAGAAGTTGACTTGCTCTCGTGTATGCGTGGACACTGACGGCGCGCCACTGGAGCACGGCCGGGGGTTGTTCCCCCGCGGGCCAGGGTTGAGCTGCACGTCCCCGGCAAGTGCGATGAGAAGCGCGCCGACACCGCCACCCGAGACCGGAAGCTTCGCATACCTCGAGAGGCTGCCTCTGTGAGTATAAACATCTGATATTAGACTAGGAATCGAAAAAAAAACTCGTCTGTTGATATTTGGAGTCTGGGGGTAGTCACTTACATAATGTGAGTATAAACATAAACTTTCTCATTACTGACTGGATTACTCTAGAAATCCTGCTGAACAAAGACTGCGACTCGTCTGTTGATATTCTGAGTCTGGGGCGGTCCTTTAAATTATGTAAGTATAAACATAAACTATTGACTCATTGGGCATAAGGGTAGCCCAGTCGACCACAAGGATTATCGCATTCAAAAATTTTCCAAAGTGACCAATGTCCATATCGGCGAAATGGACCAAATATTGGAAAAATGTTGTACATATTACTGTCGAAATCATTTGGACGCATGTAACAATTAGTGCATCATGTATAGCACAAAGAAGTGTTTGATACAAGCGAGTAAACGACTTCCTTAACGGTTGAGCAGCGGTGTGATCGTTTAGGGAAATACAGGTGTTTTGCCTCAATTTACACAATGAGGGTATCGAGAGGACGAAGTTTTCTTCTTATAGAGGGAGTTCGCCCGACTGAGTGCAGTGCAACGAAAGTATCGAGATTATATTATAGGCTGCCACTAATAGAGGTGTTAAGCATGTTGAACACAGCGAGGAACAATCCGGACGGGACTCCGCCTAGAGTCACCAGCCCGGAAGCAGCTTGATATTTTAAAAAACATTTCCACTTCGGCGGCTATATTGGAGTTTGGCAAATGCCATCGTTTAAGGGCGTAAAAATTTTTATTCAATCCACAAACCGTTTTGAGAACTGTTTTGAACAGTTTTGATTCCAATTTTTCCAAATTTTTGTACCACCTAGTGTCTAACCCATCTCAGCTTGGAGCTTGCACTCTCCGTCCAGCTAATTAAGGAAGAGGAGCTAAAGAACTAAACGTGTGTAGGATTTATTAAAGATTCTGTTTATTAGATGTAAGTTCCACAATGAAAAGAAGTACAGAACCGCAGTTCGTACTCTCTGGGAACCGTAGACCAACTAACTTCTCAATACCCTCGAAGCCAAGCCAAACTTGACCACCTCCCCCTCTCACATGGTCACCAACCTAAGTGTTTATTTATGACTAAAATTAAACTAAAATACTAATTAGACAAGTCAATCCACACAATTCACTGACTTATAAAACATACAAATCAATAAATACAACTTAAATTAAACATTACAACTACTTATTATAAAACAATGTGAATCAAAACGTTACCACACATATAGTGACCAAAAGAATATACAAAGTTACGTTGGTAGCACCCAGAGTGCTAGCGGGATGTAGGGAAGGTGAACACATGTCCATCCTCGCAGGGGTGGTTCGGAGACGACAAGAAAACCACGAAGAAAATAACCGAAACAGTGTGACGTTTGGGGTAGGGTAAGAAAGACAGGGTGAATAAGAAATACAGAATTTAGAGCATAAGGGAATAGAACACAAAATGAGACAGCACATAACCCCCCATCCCCCTTTAAAAAAAGAAAGGTAGTGAGAAGAAGTCTGATTTTCGTTCATTTTCACAGAGTGCTGTCCTAAAAAAATTAATCTCTCTCGTTATCTCCAGGGTCAGAAAGACAGGGTGAATAACAAATACAGAAACTAGAGCACAAGGGAAGAGAACACAATGAAAGGATATGAGACAACAGAAGCTGAGTTATGACCAAAATTTTAAATTATTCCTTCTCCATGGCAAATAATAGTTTTTTTGTAGATAGATGGATGGATAGGCAGGCAGGCAGGCATGCAGGCAGGAGAAAGATAGATGGATGGATGGATGGATGGATGGATGGATGGATGGATGGATGGATGGATGGATGGATGGATGGATGGATGGATGGATGGAGGATGGACGGATGGACGGATGGACGGATGGACGGATGGACGGATGGACGGATGGACGGATGGACGGATGGACGGACGGATGGACGGATGGACGGATGGATGGATCGATGGATGGACGGATGGATCGATGGATAGATAGATAGATGGATAGATAGATAGATAGATAGATGGATAGATAGATAGATAGATAGATAGATAGATAGATAGATAGATAGATAGATAGATAGATAGATAGATAGATAGATAGATAGATAGATAGATAGATAGATAGATAGATAGATAGATAGATAGATAGATAGATAGATAGATAGATAGATAGATAGATAGATAGATAGATAGATAGATAAGTACAATGTACAAGGAAAGCTCTTTGCGGAGAAAGTTAATAGTATATAATAAATAATAACAAAAGTGATAATATTTTTTATTTTTTTTATTGGAAGTACATTTAAATACATGTTTAGTTCATTTTGATAACATAATAATAATAATAAAAATAATAATAATAATAATAATAATAATAATAATTAATAATAAAATAATAATAATAATAATAATAATAATAATAATAATAAAAATAATAATAATAATAATAACCCCAACATTGTTGGGGTTACAAGCAAGTCAAGTTCGAGATAAGTTGCTGGTTAAATTTCTATTGCCGCTGAAATACAAGCATTCCATCTCAAATTTTGACATCATCTTGATCTACTAGTGACGTGCTACAAGTGACATTGAAGGGAAGTATTAGTTTTTAGTATTTATACCATTATTTTGTAGTTTTATATCGTTGTCCAGACCTAGGCTGTAAATAACATTGAAACAGTTGAATTTTGTTTATTTTTGACAGTTAGTGGTAGGCATATATTCATTAAGAGGCATTATTTGTAACTTCAGCAAGGTAATATATCTAAAATAGTATAATATTTAGCATTTTACGTAATCACCGTTAATTATTTTGCAGAATCGAGAAGATTGAAGTCTTCTAAATTCGTCAAATAAGAAAAGATTTATCAAAACGAATAGGCAAGGAGGTTGAGAAGCGAAGACCTCATCACCGCCCTGAAATTGATGAATCATTGAGAAAAGTGTTTTTTAATTCTTTTTAAGTGCATTGACTTTATAAACAATAACAAATAATAGGTGACTTTGACAGATAGTAGAATAATTTATCTAGAACAAGGAAAGTAGGGAATAACAGACAATGGACGTTTCTGCGGTGAATTCACTTCAGACCACCAAAGCTGGAAAAATGAGGCAGCGATAAAAGGAGGGAAGATATAAACGTGTGTGATGCGTAGCTTTTTAGGGAAAACGTTTTTAGAGACTGTTTTAATAGGTTCGACAAGAGCCCCATAGAGAGTTTATACTAAATACCCATTGTTAAAAGTAATGCGCAGAGAAAACCCGCAAAGAAAAATTTATATTTTAAAAAAAATGTTCCCAAAAAACATATTAACAGAAAAAGACGCAAGTAAAAGGGAGAACTACAAGACATAAAGATGAAAACGGCCTACATCGACAGGGGACAGCGAAAAAGAAGCCCAGTTGATCCCAAACTACAAAAACTTCCAGAATTACGGTAATCCCATACTGCTACAACTTCCGATTACCAGTTATACCAAAATTCCAGCCCAAACCGAAGGTCCAGACATCCAGAACGTCCGACCTACCGAACGTCCGGACCTCCCAGAACAACCAGACTCCCAGAAGTCCAGAACCACTAGAAATGCCAAAACCTTTCAAGAAGTCAAGACACCCAGAACGACTAGACGAAAAACCAAAAGAGGAAGATTAAATAACGTTTAAAAAATACACCGACATTTCCATCAAAAGAACTCCTAGCTTTAGCATTTGAAAACACCCATGTCAGAGTTTGCGCACGTAGAACCAAACAAAAGACCTACATCCCTAAACCAAGCTTTTAAAAAGAAATGAAGAAGCGGGTAAACCCAAAAAGAACACACAATTTTTTTCCATACACACGACGAACTATCATTTCAGACGTTCATGCGGCATTTTCTGGCAGCTGTCAGTGATTAGATATTTTTGGTTAAGGGTTTAAAAATGCTACCTCTTCAAAACAAAAAAAGAGAAAAAAATTTCCCAAAAGGGAACAGCGACAATTGGTAGAATCGTGAGTTTAGGAAAAAATTCGGTAATTGGAACAATTGCGAATGGTAATCGACTTTAAAAAAGTGGTACTTACTGCCCCAAATAATTTTGAAAGAATCAAGGTTCACAAAAAAGAAACACTGAAAAAATTTCATTACGAATTTTTGGATACATTAAAAAAAAGAAGTGCTCTTGCTAAGAGATAAAAAAAATATAGAGAATGTAGCATAAAAAGAACAAAAAACCCAAGTTCAAAAAAAAGGAAAAAACAAATTTTTCCAAAAAACTATCTAGTACCGAAAAAATAAAGGGGAAAGGAGCACCAATAAGACGGAATAGAAGGTTTTTGGGGAGGGAAATGGGGTAAACGGTGCACCAACCCAAAATCCCAATGGATTCAAGACGAAAGAGCTAGGGGAGCGATGTTAATGGATTTAGGTTCGAAGGTTAAATGTGATGAAAATTTAAAATCCCCACAATCAGTGTACCATAGCTGGAAAGCACCCGGTAAAGATAAAATTCAAAATTTTTGGGTTAAAAAATTCAATACTACCCAAACAAATTTGAAAATGTTCAACGAGTTTTAAATGGAGTTTAAAAAAAATACCGAAATTTTTTACTGAAGGAGTAACCTTTCTCAAACCCAAAAGATAATTACCGAAAAACCAAATTAAATATCGGCCAAAAACATGTCCCAAAATATATATAAAATATTACTTTAGCATAACAAATAAAGATATAACATTTGGGAAAAATACATTCAGGCCCCAGGAACAAAAAGATGCTGTAAGAACTCGCGGGGTGTAAAGAACAATCATTTCGATTACGAATGAACCAGGCCACAATAAGAAAAAAGGGAAAATTTAGTAAACTACATTGACTACAAAAAAGTTTGCTCAACACCACACCCCATGGCTTATTCAGATTTACAAAAAATAAAAACAACCCCGTTTTTTAAACTTTTTGAAGATAGTAATGAAGACATGGAGAAAAACACTAAAACTAAATATGAAAACCAGCAGATAACTACAGATCCAATCCAAATTAAACGTGGCATTTCCAAGGTGACTCATTTAGCGCATTATGGTTTTGTCTGTCATTAAACCCACTGTCGCATATGCTTAACGAATCAACATACGGATTTAAAATTAAGGACAATAATATGGTATGTCACACAATTTCTCACCTATTCTTCATGGATGATCTAAAGTTATATGCATCAAATTTTGTTCAACTAAACAGTTTAATCAATACTTCATTTGAATTTAGTCAAGATATCTGCATGGAGTTTGGAGTAGACAAGTGTAAGACGCTACATATCGAAAAGGGTAAGGTTACGCAGGCAGAAGAGTTCCAGCTAGATGATGGAAATAGGATTGGAGTAATGGATGATAACGAAGTATACAAATATTTAGGATTCTCACAAGCTGCCAGAATAGAACATAAATTAATGAAAGAAAAATTGATAGATACATACAAGAAGCGACTAAAATCTATCCTCAAGACGCAACTAAACGGTAAAAGCAAGATCACAGCAATAAATATAATATGCTATACCAGTACTGACATATTCATTCGGAATCATTAAATGGACACAGACAGACATCCACGCGCTGGAAATATTAACTCGTACTACACTTACTAAACACAGAATGCATCATCCTAAATCAGCAATAGAGAGATTGACACTTCCAAGAGTAAATAAATAATAATAAAATAAAATAAATAATAATAATAATAATAATAATAATAATAATAATAATAATAATAACAATAATAATAATAATAATAATTTTTTTTTTTTTTTTTTTATGAGATACATTTTTCCAAACCTTACATTTAATAATCGACCTTCCACAAACTGCGTATCAAGCTTATCTGTGGAACTATGTTTATTAAAATAAGATTTATTCACTTTGAAACACTTAACCTAATATAATGAAATTTATTTATTGAAATTAACCGACTGTAGATTAAACAATAAAATATAAATTAATAATAAGTTTGAAATTATGAATAAATTTATGAATGACAGAATAGAAGAAAATTGTTTAAATACCATGAAAAACTAAAATATAAAATCAATAACACAATTTCCTCACTCAACTATAATTTTTTGAAGCAATATGTTTTTAATTTAATTTTTATATCCTCTAAATGAACTAATTTTAATTTTGGAAGAATTTATTAAATACAAGGTAACAGAGTAGCTAACGATCTCTTTCCCATATTATTTTATTTTGTTAAAATAATAATAAAAAAATAATAATTTTAAATTGCAGTCATTCTGTTCAATATTATATGGATGTCAACAGTCACAACAAATAGCAGTTTAATGAAGGTTGTGCTTATGTCTCGTAGCTCAATTGGCAGAGTATGGCGCGTTAAGCCAGAGGTTCTGGGTTCGATCCAGTGGGATTTTTATTTATAAGACAATTGACTAATAATGTCCTCAAAGGCTTATTGCTTAAAAAATATTCAATAATAATAATAATAATATAATAATATAATAATAATAATATAATAATAATAATAATAATAATAATAATAATAATAATAATAATATAATAATAATAATAATAATAATAAAAAGCAGAATTATAATGTATTGGATTAAAGGTTATAACAACACAAAACCATAGACCACAACAACGATTATTTTATGCGATTAAATCTAACAGAATTACATATCTAATTGACATGCGATCCCCCCTGAGTAAAAAATATTGAGAACACCGAGAACACTAAGGTGGAAAGATATAAAATTTAAGTCAAGAAATAACAAGAATTTGGAAAATGAAAACTGTTACTGTCGTGCCTATCGTGATCTCAGCCACTGGAGTCATACCTCTTCCCTCTCTGCCAGCCTACAAGGGCCCTGGGTCTGTTCTGCAAATCTCTACACCCAGCATGCAGAAAGCAGTCATCCTTAAAAACGTGCCACATAGTCAGAAGTGTTTGCAGTAATCAATCTCTCTCTCTCTCTCTCTCTCTTTTCTTTTCTCTCTCTCTCTTCTCTCCCCTCTCTCTCTCTCTCGCTCTTAAAGATTTCGCCATACAATTGCTTGTTTTATAGATATAAACTTTTATTTGATTTTGTATCTCACTCTCTTTATTATTATTTTGTTAATTTGATTAATTTGTCTACAATACTATGGTACTATACTTATGTTTTACGCTGTTATAATGTAAACTTTTGTTGTGCTTGGGCCTCACCCCACTTTGTGTATACCAGGACGAAAATGCATCTGTGTTTGGGTTTGAACAAAAAAGAACCCACTATAAAAATAATATAATAATAATAATAATAATAATAATAATATAGTAATAATATAAAAATAATAATAAGATAATAATAATAATAATAATAATAAAATAATAATAATAATAATATAATTTAAATTAAATTTTTTTTAAATCAATTATTTTCACAAAACACAAATTAACATTGTTACATCTCATGGAAACCCACAAAGCCCATTATGCGGGCTCATCTGTGGAATTAACAACATCAAATAAACTACACAAAAACAACCATAGAGGAAGGAATCATTATGAAAAAAACATTTACAAATCACAAACATTGAATAAACAAATTGAGTAGATTAACGTAACTTAAAAAATAAAAAAAAAAAAAAACACTACACAACTTCAAGGCTTTTGTTCTTAAACATATCAGAAACTTGTCAGAAATATAGGTAAAGGATGAGTACGAAACAAGGTAAGAGCAAAACAGATTTAGGGAATATTCCACTTAATATTTTATATTTTATTTTATTTCTTATTCATGTCTTAATAGTCACTGCACTTTTTTTATTTTAAAAAAAATGTTTTTTGTGTAATTTAAACAAGAAGTAAATTGGACCCCCAGTTGGCGCGCCAAAAACGAGCGTGCGCCATCTTTGGACGGTACTACGTCATAACTGTGTTGAGTCAAGGCCAATTGGAAACTAAATGTACGTATATTTGTACATATTTACATACAGACGGCGGTGCTCGCCCATCCGCTGAACACAAACAACTCCACAGGGATGTACATTTTCACCGTCTTTTGTTTTTCTTTTTTCGTATGTGACAGGAGATTTCGCGAGATCATTGTGATAAAGAATAACGAGCATTTTGTCTTGAATTTTTGCATAGCCTAGGACTATCATGGTATTCTTTATCTACAATAGGCTTTAATTAGTCATCAAAGTAAGGTTTTTGTGCGGAATGTGTGTCAGAACATGAACGTGCAGGCCTAGGGTTGGCAAGTTAAGCCTAGGGCTTGTCAAGTGAGTAATTTTAGTATTCACATACCAATGCCTATATCCTACAGGAACGATTGTCCTAGACTGTTGTATTATAAATAATTTTCTACGTCTAGGCCTAGACCTAGGACTGTTTTAGTTTTGTTTTTTTGATTGCAATGTCAACTTTTCTCATTTTCTGGCTAGGCGTTAAATGTAAAATGTCCGCCATCTGTTTCATACTGTAGCTCGCTGGCGCGGGTCCACTAGATACCTAAAGCAGCTTAGCGCTAGCATAAGTATCTAGTGGACCCTGCGCTAGGCGCTGCTTTGTTTAAAACACCGCCGTCTTGATGTATATCTCGATCCTACTATAATTTTATTCCAACATCTTTGGTCTGGATGTATGTTTATCCAGACGGCGTTGGATCAACACAGTTCTGACGTCACAGTCGTTTTTGCTGCTTTAAAAAACTGCTCCTTTTAAAACGGCAATAAATCACTGGATTATTATTTCACAGAAAAACAAAGTACATATTTGTAATCGGGACGAAATACTTATTCTAAAAAATCTATTCGTACAGTATTTGGCGGAAGTGGAATATTCCCTATTGAGACAACAAATATATTTTTATTTCTTGCTTGACCTAATAATAATAATAACAATATTTTTTTTATTTTTTATTATATAATAATATTACATGCATTTTTTACAAAACAATTTAAATCGTCCCCACAAAGCCACTAGCGGCTGTTGGGATTATAAAAACATATATATTGTACATGGATCAGACAGACAAAATTAAATTTTTAATTTTTTTTAACAAAATAATGTTTCATAGCTAAATTAAAACTGAAATAAATAATTTACGACAAGAGAATAGATTTTACAATATGAAATACATAAATTGAATTGATATGACAGGGGAGAACATTCTTCACGACAAAAATCGCGACTGTACAAAGAAAAGTTTTTAAATTAATCAAATTAAAATGAATATAAGTTAATAATAGGCCTACCATGGAACAAAGTAAGTAAATTTTAATTTTTTTTTTAACCTCACTATGCGATTGCAAATATTTCATGCCCCGGTAATTGATTAAAAGTATGCGGGAAAAATATCAAAAGTTTTCGGCCGTACTTTTTGATGTATTCTGGAATATTGAAGTTAGTTTTTTTTTTTTACCCCAAAAATCTTTTTATTAATTTTATGCCTTTTGCGTGAATTTTTGTGGTGTCACTAAAATAATAGTTAAAAAAAGGTGAAACGAACAGTAAAGAAACAGGCAATAAAAAGAAAATTGTGTCAAATAATGTGAATGGAAAACGATTGAGTTTTTGTTTTTGGGTAATGAGTAAAAAAAAAATTTTAAAAAATTTTTTTTTTAAAACAATTTTTTTTCACAAAAAAACAAATTAACATTGTTTCATCTCATGGGAAAACCCAAAAAAAACCCCAAAATTTTCGGGGGTCATCTGTGGAAAAAAAACATAAATAAACTACACAAAAACAACCATAGAGGGAAGGGAAACATTATGAAAAAAAAAATACAAATCAAAACATTTAAATAAACAAATTGGGTAGATTAACCGTAACTAAAAAATTAAAAAATAAACACTACACAACTTCAAGGTTTTTTTCTTTTAAAAATATCAGAAACTTGTCAGAAATATAGGTAAAGGATGAGTACGAAACAAGGTAAGAGCAAAAAAAATTTAGGTAAGAGCACTCAATTGAGACAACAAATATATTTTTATTTCTTGCTTGACCTCGGAAATTTTAGTAAAATTTAATAACTGATCAGGTAAGTCATTAAAAGCTTTTCGGCGCCTTTGACCGTATTTATTATTACTTCCCGGAATTGCAAATTTTTGTTTTCCCTGATTACGTGTGCATTTATTTCTCTGCACAAGAATTTTATAATCATTTTTAAAGTAATATTTTATTATAAGTTGGTACGTGAAAAAGCCGTCAACAGGAAGAAGGTTGCAAGAGAGGTATGTCTCCCGAGTCGATAGAGTTTGACGATGGCGAGGTCTTATTTGGCGTAAAAGCTTATTTTGTAGTACACGAATTTTATTTAAGTGGCAGTCAGAGGAATACCCCCACGCAAGTAGACCATAAGATATAATAGATTCTGCAAGAGCGATATAAACATTACGCAACACTGAAAACGGTAAAACGTATTTAAGAAAAAAACACTGCCGAAGGCAGGCTCGTAGGCGCTTACAGATTGAGTCAATATGAGGTGCCCAGTTGAAATGTTTATCAATTAACAAACCCAAATACATATGCGAGTCAACATTCTCAAGAAAATCACTACATGCACACGTCAGTGGATCTACTTGATTATGCAAACAATCATTGGAATGAGTGATCACTCTGACCTCTCGGAGACAATCTCTGTTTTGAGGTGCACACAAATGCATTATTTTTGTTTTATTTGCATTAATTACTAAATCTTTATCATGAATCTCTTTAAGTAAGTTAATAAAATCGTTTTGTAAATACAACTGTGCTATTTCAAAGTTTTTATGTACTGAAACAATTAAAATGTCATCGGCATAAATAAATACATAGCAATATTTAAAACATTTAACCAAATCATTTACGTACACTAAAAAAAGAATTGGGCCCAATATAGAACCCTGAGGAACTCCTGAAATAACATCACGTTCGTGGCTTAAAAAATCACCAACCTTGACTCTTATTCTTCTGTTTCTTAAGTAATTTTTAAACCAATTTAAAATTGGGCCACGAATACCAATTCGCTCAAGACATTTTAAAAGTTTAACGTGATTTAATGTATCAAATGCCTTGCTTAAATCCACAAACATGGCCGCAATGTGCATATTGTCATTTAATTTGTTATTAACCAAGTTCGCAAATTTCACTAGAAGATCGGTCGTGCTCTTACCTTTTTGAAATCCAAACTGATTATTAGTTATAATTTTAAATTTATCTAAATAGTTGCATAAAGCGTCAGCTACTACACGTTCCATTATTTTTTCAATAACAGATAAAATGGCAATTGGCCTGTAATTACTAAAGTCCATATGGCTGCCTTTTTTATAGACCGGTCTTACAGTAGAAACTTTTAATAAATCTGGTATTTCTCCCTTTCCTAAAGACAGGTTTATTATTTTGGCAATTAAGGGACTAATATCCTCTTCAGTGTATTGCAAGTCGATCACCCTAATCCCATCAATTCCAGGTTGTTTGGTTACACTTAATTTACGGATAATTTTAAGCACAGTAGCTACACTTACTTTCCCTAGGTACATAGATTGACTCTGAGATAAAGGAGGCAAAAGCTTAGAAGTTACAATAGAGCAATTATGTTGAATCATATTAATCTCATCAACAAAAGTATCAACAAATCTGTTAGCAACTTCTTCCTCGCTGTATTTATTTCGTAAGTATTTGTTAATCACCATATCAACTGAGTTACGCTTTGATTTCCCTATTACTTCATTAATCACTTGCCATGTTTGTTTAGCATCACCTTTATGTACTTGAAATTTATTTTTGTAATAATCACGTTTCACTTTATAAATTTCCTTCACTACCTCATTGCGATAATGTTTATATTCAGTTTCATAAGTTTGCCTCAAAGGGTTAGTTACTCTAGCATTCCTCCACTTACAGAACAACCTATCTCTACGCTGAACCATACCAACAAGGTTATCAGTCATCCACTCCTTGTTTACTCGTTTCCTCTTACGACCGGTTGCAACAAAAGACGAATTTTCATGTATGTTATGTATAGTAGACCGGACAGAGTCGTAGAGCTTATTACAATCATTAATTTCCATTAAATCTGCCCAATTCACGCGTTTCAAAGCAGTAAACACTTTCCTCTCGTCTAATGAAACACGAGGTTTGTTTACTAAATTACTGTGATTGGTGTTTTGAAGACCAAAGATGACACGACCATGTAATGATCGCTTACTTTACACCTAAAAATAGCCGACTTCACAGAATCAAATTTACCCCGCGCAAAAAATATGATCAATACACGTTTTAGACCACATATCTCGAATTGCTTCTTCTCTCGTTACTCCATTTATGCATTTAAAAAAAAACAAATTCGCCAAACAGTTCTCATAAGTATGAACGCATTGATCACGCTCGTCAAGTAAATCAATGTTCATGTCCCCCATGATTATAAACATTTGGATTTTTAAAATTACCAATTAACACAGATTTCAAGTTCTTGGATGAAGTTAATTTTCATTTCTAGAGGCGTTGATTGTGCAGGAGGCCTGTATATCGCCAACAGTGAAATAGTAACATTATTCGGAAAAGTTAGATTACAGCTAAGAGCCTCACAGTATAACAGATTATGTTCAACTAACACATAGCTATTGACGATTTATGTAAATTATACTCCGCCGCCTACTTTTTATCTGGTCTCATCTAAAACTCCATTTCGTATCCATCTAAACAAATCGATTTATCTTCCACATTTCTTACTTCTGTTAGAACCAAAATATCAAATACTCCAATTTGTTTACCTTCACCTCATCCCACTTACTTTCAGATAGAGACCTTACATTTAAATGTATAAAAACAAAGCCTTCAATCTCATTAAACCACCCATTTAAGTCATCAATAACATCGCATGTATTTTTATCCTCGAAATCTAGACCATCAACCGTAGCTAAATTATCATTCACTGACATTTAATTTTGTACCAATTTTCTCTAGATCGGCAACCGTGTTGATGATCAACACCTTACGAGCAGCTTCGTCCTTTTTAACAAAAATCTTGCCCTGTTTTACCCAAACAAACTTAAACCTAGATTGTTTAGCAATTACTTTAGCTCTCCACAATAATTCACGATGAAAAGGTGTCAGATTTTCATTTATGAAAATCCGTTGGTCCTTCTCACCTGTCGCGACAATTTCGTCACAAGTTATCTCGATTTTCCGTTGGCAATGAACAGGTCACGTTTTCGCCTGGACGTCAGCTGAACGATATTCTCGGAGGGCGGTCGGTCTTGCGAGTGGGAGTCGGTGAGCCGCGTCAATCTCCTCGGGCAACAGGACAATACCCAGTTGTCAGCGACCTTCAATACGATGTTGTTGACGTTTTCGTCCTCAGTCACAACAATGTTATCAAGTTCAAAGTTCTTGTTTCTGCTGTATTGGTCTAGCTTATCTACCTTGGCATGTAATTCTGCGATCACCTTGTCCTTTTCTTCACATTTATTTTCCAAAACCGCGACCGTTTCACTCAAAGACTTGAGTTCTAAGGAAAGTTTTTCTTTAAATGATTTGAATTCCTCCCGTAATGCGTTAATATTGTCACAAATTCACGTTTTATTGTCTATCTGTTTGTCAACCTTATCTCCTTGGCATGTATTCTGGCGACACTTGTCCTTTTCTTCACATTATTTTCCAAAAACGCGACCGTTTCACTCAAAGACTTGATTCTAAGAAAGTTTTTTTAAATGATTTGAATCCTCCCGTAATGCGTTATAATGTCACAAATTCACGTTTTATCCAACATCATGTCGCAAACCATTATATTCCTGATCTTTGAGGCCTGCACAGCCAAGACAACGCATAAGACTTTACTCACTCGACTTCTGAGTGTGTTTTTTTTGCCACACCAGCACACTTATAATGTAAGGCACTATCACAGCCGCGAGCAGTTATATGGCCGTCCGCAGGCACCTCAGACTGCAGTAACCTCACAACATAACCACAACACACAGAGCACAGAGACACTAGCGATAAAATACGATCCTTCCACCACAGAGTTACGAGACGAATGATAATAATATAATAATATAATAATAATAATAATAATAATAATAATAATAATAATAATAATAATAAACGATAACAATAATAATAATAATAATAATAATAAATAATAAATAATAATAATAATAATAATAATAATAATAATAATAATATAATATAGGTTTTTAAGCATAAGCCCGCTTTAAGGACATAGTTATTGATCATAGCAGTTGTCGAAAGTTCTGGGTTCGAACCCCAGTCGGGGCAAACTTTTTCGACAACTGCCTATGAATCAATAATAATAATAATAATAATCTAATATATAATTAATTTAATAATAATAATATAATAATAATAATAATAATAAATTTTTTTTTTTTTTTTTTTTATTTATTGAAGCAAAAAACTAAATTGGAACACCACCACTCGTAGCTCGTAGATGTAGATGAGTTCGAGGGCGGATTGGATCTTCGAAGAGTGGTTTGGCTGAACCTGGACTACGCAGCTCGGTAGTAGGAGTGAGTTGTTTTAAAAAAAAAATTTAAAAAAATAAAAAAATAATAAAAAAAAATAATAATAATAATAAAATTTAAAAATAATAAAATAAAATTTTTAAAGGGGACTTTTTCCCCATTGGTTGCAGGGAAAACCTTACAAATTGCTAAATTAAAAAAATACGTTAAAATAAAAGAAAAAAAACCACTTTTTCGTTTTTTAATATATAAAAAAAATTAATAAATTACGTTTCAAAACCAAATTTTATTACAAATACTTTTTAGTAAAATATAAAATAAGGTTAAAAAATAAAAAATTTTAAAGGGAAAATTTCAAGTTAAAGGGGTTTAAAAAAGGGTTTTAAATTTTTTGAAAAAAAAAGAAGGTAAGGTGTAAAAAAAGGGGTTATTAAGGGGAAAGTTTAAATAAAACGGGGGAAAACAAGTTAAAAATTTTTAAAAGGAGAAAGAAAATACTTTTTAAAAAAAAGGAACAAAATCAAAATTAACGAAAAAAAGAAACCCAAAAAAAAATTTCTCCCCAGACGGCTTTCCGAACGGACGCGTCAGGAGGGGTTGGGGGGAAAATGTTTAAAAAAAGACGTTTTAAAGAAATAATTTTTAAAGGGGAATCCATGAAAATATTCCCCATTAAAAACCTATCAAACAAATTTAAATTAACCATAAAACCTTTTGGGACAATTTTAAAATTAAGAAAAAAAAAAAGGGAATTTAAAAAAAAAAATCCCATTTATTTTTTGGACACTGATCATCTAATAAATGGTTAAAAGTAGGCGATTTATTGGGAAAAAACAGGGGGGATTTTTCAGGGCCATACAGGAAAGTAATGAACGAAAAAAAAAAAAATATTAAAGACAAGAAAATTTTTGGGATAAAAAAAGTGCCATTTGACCAATGAACCATAGATCATGTAATATCGGGATGTAAATTTGGGCCCAGTCAGACTATTTGCACCCAAAAAAATAAGTTTCCAACTAATTTACCCAAAATCGGCCCAAAAGGTTTGTTACGGAGAACATGTACGGTACCATACTACAAGTACCAACCTGAAAAAAATTTAGAAAATTGGATTTGGAAAATTTTTTATGATCGGCGTTTACGATAAGACGATACAACATAATAGGCCTGAACATTTAAAGGATAAAACAAAAAGGCAAAATTTATTTTTGATGTAGCAATTCCATAAGTCAAAATTTGAAAAAACGTGGGGAAAAAAATTTTGCCGCTATTTGACTTTGGACAAGAAATAAAGAAAAATGTGGGGAAAAAAAGAATCAACACAAATACCAATTTTTGGCAGCCACGGGAGTTTACCACAACCTAACAAAGTTTTACCAATGGACATTACAAGAATTATTTATCAAAAATGAGGGAAAGCGGTTATAATTTGTACATGCCAATAGTCCCAAAATTCCTCAAGACAATGTTTAAAAACCATTTATGTTGTAATTTTGTAAAAATTTAAAATTAGTTTTTGATTGAATGTTATGTTTTAATACTGTAAGTTTTTGAAGTTTTGAATATGAATTTTTGTATTTTTTAAAGGCCATGTTTGCTTGACATAGTCCGCAAAAACAGCATTTACTTTTACCCGGTTTTACCGAGATGTGGAAACTTGTAAAAAAAAAATAATAATAATAAAAAAATAAAAAAATAAAAAAATTAAAAAAAATTAATAATAAAAATAATAAAATAATAATAAAAAAATAATAAAAATAATAATAATAAAATAATAAATAAAAATAAAAATATATATATAAATATAAATAATAATAATTTAAGGGTTTCGCGGCCCCGGGAAATAATTAACACAATTAATGGTGGGACATTTCGCCCCCGTCGATTTGCTTTTTTTGCGTTTGACGTTCCCGCCCAAAATGTGTGGGGTATCCTCAGAAAAAAAGAAATAAAATTAAAAAAAATTAGAAAAAATA
Organism: Sweltsa coloradensis; assembly: GCA_024449915.1. Lineage (NCBI taxonomy): Eukaryota > Metazoa > Arthropoda > Insecta > Plecoptera > Chloroperlidae > Sweltsa > Sweltsa coloradensis. The sequence goes on from JAMZAV010004202.1 coordinate 41,755, forward strand.
AGCCAAGACAAGGCTTCCATAGAAAAAAAAAAAATAACAACAACAAAAAAAACAGTTACCCGACAGGGGAAACCTTGTCTTGGTTTTAATTTTTTTAAGTTTTTTAAATTTTTTTCTTTTTTTTGAGGTAGCCCCCACAGTTGGGCTGAAAAGTCAAAAGCAATAAAAGGAATCGCGCCCCCGGGGAAAGTCCGACCCTTAATTGTGTTTAATTTTAAAAATAATTAAATAACAATAAAAATAAAAATAATAATAAATAATTAATAAAAAAAAAAAATACTATTTTATTTGATTATTAGCCATGGAGTCATACCATTTTCCCCTTTTGCAGCCTTTCACTAAGTCTTTCTCCCAAAATCTTACATCAGCGCAGAAAGCAGTCATCCCTTTAAAAGTGCCCAAAAGCAAAGATTTTTGCCAAAACCATCTCTTCTCTCTCTTTCCCCCCTTTTCCCCTTTTATCCCCTTTTCTCTCTTTTCTTCCCCCCCTTTAAAAAATTTTTCCAACAATTTCGAAATAAAAATTTATTTTTTTTACAATATTTTTTTAAAGTTAATTTGTTAATTTTTTCAAAAAACATTTATGTTTCACGGTTTTAAAAAAAAAATTTTTTTTGGGGGGGGGGCTTCCGTTGTTAACCAGGCGGGGAAAAGATAAGTTTAGAATAAAAACCCCAATAAAAAAAAAAAAAAATAAAATATAATAAAAAATTTAAAAAATTTTAATTAATTTTAACAAAAATTAAATAATAATAATAATAAAATAAATAATAAAAAATAAAAATAATGCAAAGGACAAACGAAAAATGGGTGAACCGTTTTTGAGTGATTAAAGGGTTTAAAATTTTAGAATTAAAAGGAAATCATGCCAAGGGGGACCTAATTTATTAAAATTTTTTAAAAAGAAATTCCCAAACTCTACGAAATTAAAAAATATCTAAATTTTAAAGGGTTAAAGAAAAAACCCAATTTTTTCTGGGGAAGAAAAAACCTTTTCTAAAAAAAGTAAGCCAAAAAACCAGTAAATATCGGGAAAAACTTCCCAACTTTTAAAAATTTTATTATGCAAACAAATAAAAATTTAAGCATTCAAGAAAAAATATCATGGCCAGGAAAAAAAGGAGCTTAAAGAACTCGCAGGGATGGAAAGAAAAAAATCTTACATTACTGAAAACCCCGCAAAATAAAAAAAGGGTTTTACCCCTAAACTACATTCTAAAAAACTTGACTCAACCCCCACTTCCCATGGCCCTTTTTAAAACAAAATTTAGAACAAACCCCAATTGAAATTTTAAACCGTTGAAGCAGGAGAAAAACCCTTTTTAAAATAAAATGAAAAACACGCTAAAGATTTCCCAACCAAAAAAACGGCATTTTCCAATACCTTTAGGCCCTTATGGTTTGTTTTCATTAAATTTTCACTGTGGCATATCTTAAAAAAATAAATCCATTAAAATTGGACAAAAATAGGAGAAAATTTTCCATATTTTTATGGATGCAAATTAAACACAAAAAAATTTTTTTTTCAATAAACATTTTCATAAATACATTTAATTTAGTCAAAAAGCTGAGTTATAGACAATTAAAACTCTTCAAAAGGGGAATTTCGACAAAATTCCAGCAAATTGGGAAAAAAGGATTGAATAATGGATGATAAGAAGTTAACTTTAGGCTCAAAAAGCTGCCGAATCATTGAATAAAAAAAAATTGATAATAATCAAAGAAACATAAAAAATTATTCCCCAAAGGGCGAACTAACGGTTTGAAGTCAAAGATAAATAAATTCTTACGTACTTTTCATTCGTAATCATTAAAACCAACAAATCCCCGGTTGGAAATATTTTCTGTCACATTACAAAAACACAAACTCATCCAAACAGCAATAAAGGAATTTAACCTCCAAAAACAAAGGGAGGGGAAAAAACTTTTATTTAAAAAAACTAAATTTTAAGAAAAATTTTTTTAAAGGCAAAAAACACCATGGTTGGGTGAGTACAAATCTAATCCACTAATTGCAAAAAAAAATCAATTCAAAAGGGAAAAATAAATCCCCAAAAAGTTACGTTTGAAAAGGGCCCCAAAAGAGGGGTTTGTGAATACAAAAAGTTTTAAAGTAGAAATTAAAGAAAATGGTGGTTAAAACAAAAGGGGGTATTTGGAGAACGAAGGTTTTTTTTTTGGTTTAAGCAGGGATTGAACAAAAATTATAAAATAATTTTAAAATGGGAATTTAAAAAATTTAAAATTTTTTAATTTTTAAAAAAAAATCATATTTATATATAAGGATTAAATAAAATTTTAAAACATTATTATAAAAATGAATAAAGTAAACCTCATGA
>JAMZAV010004203.1:0-49655 GCA_024449915.1 Sweltsa coloradensis
TAAAAGTTTGTAGTTCTCCAAGTTACGTTCCGTTCGTACCTCCCATTTCTGCTAGTAGAGATTAAACCCTTACTCATATTTATTGAAGCTTACCTCAGTAATTTGATAATTTTATAGTAATTTGGTAATTTGGTGTGTCAGTTACAGAAAAATTTTGAAAAGTTTTTTTTTTAATTATAAAATGTCAAAGTCCAAAAATAATCTAAACATCTAACCAACAATAAAAACAAAATATCAGAGCCTTCTTGAGGTACTCATAGGGTAGGGTCAAGGTCTACTTGATAACGTATCTATAGCAAGGTCCCCTGTATCCACCACTGAGCTCTATATACTTACGTGGAGATCTGATATATACGGGGCAAATGTTGAGATGTGAAGTTGGCGGAAGTTTGCCGTCCACCATTTTCTTAGGTCCCTAATCAGCGGCAGATTCAAAAGAACTATACATAATAGATTCGTTCACCTGTGTCACTGGCCTGTTTATTTAGTTAGTTTATTTAGTGTAACACTGCAGTACACACTATTCCTAGGCATCCTGAGTGACCCTGATAATAGCCCACTGTAATAATAAGTCTACTAGTCAACATAACCTCAAAATAAGTGCAATCGCAATTAAAATCGCGATATAATCGAGGGACGTCGATAATAGGCCCATCGCTTTAGGCCCATGTAGGCTTCAAGGTTACAGTATAGCATGCGCCCTCCACGTAAGTATATAGAGCTCAGTGGTATCTACTAGCGGAGGTCTTGCGAACTAGAATCTCTTGCGGAAAAATGGCTCGTGGCAGATTGAATTTGTTCAGGGCATGGCCAAGCAATTTTTTTATGATTTCGAGTTTAAAAATTTTACTTTTTTTCCACAAAAATCGTTGGCTTGGCGCTCGTCAACAGGCGAAATGATCTTACTTCTTTTCAAAGCGAAACTAGGGAGAAAGAATGAAAAGCTTGGCTCAACTTCTATATCTCACAGCATTCACAGCCGAAGAGTTTTGAAGGAGAGCTTGGCTGCCGTTTCTTTTACAAATTTTTGTATTTGTGGGGATTACATTATACATCATTATATTAATCAAGAAAGTGTAATAAAATAAAATAACATTATGGTTCTCTTAGAAATTGAGCAATCTTGAATACTTTACCACTATGCTATACTTTACTACTTGACTAGAATACTTTGTACAGTATAGGTGAGATTGAGAAAAATTTAAAAATAACTTTAAAATTTTTAATTTAATAACACCTCCTAGAGATAATTTGCCCCTCTTTACGTCAGGTAGGTAAACTAAGTAGGGTTTGCCTGAGTAGTTGGGAGCTAATGCCCAATGGCTATCGATCTAGAATGCGCTCTTTATAATAAGAACCACCATTGAGCAAAAATCAGTAAGGATTGCCAGTGGACGACTGAGGAAAACCACGGAGAAACCCGAGGAGAAAACCTTCAGTCAGGATTGCCGATAACTTTATAGATCTGTCGACCTTCCGAATCAGAGCCAGACGATGATGATGATAATGATGCCTCTGTCGGTGAATGTTTCATATGAAAATGTTCTTATATAATATTAGGACGCGAAGCTTCCTAATATTATATAAATCATCTGTTCGTCCGTTCTTCTGTGCTTGTGTCAACGTCTCATGACCTCCGATGGCATGCGAATTGACAATAGACATGTTGATGTTTTCAACTATACTCAAGACTTCGAGAAAGGACTGGAGTAAATGTCCGCGTAGAAATCCAGCGTATTTATGAAACCGTAACACAACATTCATCTTCACCTACCCAACCAGGTAGAGGAAAAGTGTTCGCATCTCGTCCAGACTGCAAGAAAGTCTTTCTCTCTCTCGCGGAGGAATTACTCGTGTTTCATAGCGTCTAATTAAGCTCAATTATAAACCTAGCAGTGTTTCCTCAAATACTTCACGTTCGTTTCCTGAAATCAATTAATCGTTGAAAGTTTATTCAAATAATGACATTATTATTTGACCAACTCAATTCAGTCGGATGGTTTCCTTTTTAAGACCTACTTGAAGTTTCGTTTCTTCTTATTTAAAACAAAGATAATTATCTTCCGTGAATGTGAGATTTAATCTGGTTACAAGTGGTATTGTTCAATGAGAGTGCATGAATGAGCATTTATATGTATATAAATTAAATACAATACATGAAATATATGGATAGAGATATGTGAAAGTAAAAAGATAATGATTATAATCCCAACTTATAAATAAGTACATCTTAATTAGTTTGAGTGATAATTCTTGTTTCAATTATCCTTTATAATATGCATGGTATGAACTATGTCTTGCACAAATCGCTGAAAGAAGGTAATACAGTTGATTTACTAATACATAATAACCAGAATAAAGTAAACCAAAAGTGCTTATAAACATAATAACAAGTCTTATGCAGCCGCCCTAACATTAAAATGCATTCTCGGCGGAGGGAAGCGGAGCAAACGAGTTGTCAGGACCAACGACAGTCCTGCATAATAAAAGTCTAAATTATAGCATTGAGTCAGTAATAAAATATATAATTAATTATAATGTATTTTAATTAGACGTGATATGTATGTATACCAAGAAATCGGCCGGCGGAAGGTTGTTTATTAGAACTTGGTGTTGTAATTACCAGTGGTCTATAGCCCAAAGCAGACGACTTGAGATGCGACGGGATCATATGACTCTTTCATTTACAACTAGGCTCAGGGTTTACTCGGACGAAATGGAAAGAAGTGAAATAATCGTATACATGGGATTAAAAAGAAAAAGGGGTGAAAGTTCTATGTATAAGCTTCGGAAAGCAGGCGAATTCTACTTCCGTGCACAGGAATTACATTATTAATAAGTATATATACACGAAAAATAAATTTTACATTCATGTATGTACAGTTTTATTTATGCGAGCATTGAATCTTACGAAATTATTTTAAAAATAATTTGAACAGTGATAAGGAACTTTGGTGGTAACTTGTACACAATGGTGCCATTGTAGAATCGCCTGAAGACTTTAAAACTCAATTTAAACGCTGAAATGTTTCGTAAAAGATTTCTTGAATTCATGCACCAAACGCAGTCAAAATAGTTGCCATAGGTTAAGGAAATTAAAAATAGAAACAATACTTCCCTTTCATGGCTATAGATTGCATAGATGTTTAGTATAAGGTATAAGAATAAACTACTATAGGAAACCCATACTAGAGTTCACACATGGGGCTAAGTAATTGGGCTTGTGGTTAAGGATAGATATACAGTTGACTAACTTTTATCTTTTAAACTTTTAAGTACAAGTTATAAATCCTTATATCCATCCAATAAGAATCAAGCTTTCATATCCATCCCGGCATGACGGCCAATGGACGAACTTCTAGTATAATAACATTTCGTAGTCCTAGGACATCTTTGTAAACACATTATCTTACACCTTTATACCTAAATCACAAAACAAAACATTAAACATTTATGTGTACAAGCCATTATTTACACCCCGGGGTAGAATTGGCCCAGAGCATGGCTCTGCTAATCGTACAACGCGATTCAAGAGAAAAAGTCCACCTCGCAACATCAGCTAGTAAGAGGCGAGTATATTACTCCCCGAAACTAGAGGCGAGCTCTGGCAATCGTCGTCGGGGACACCTCCCCCTTCCCTTGACGACCTCCCCGACGACGATGACAATGACACAACAAACGATGACAAAGACTATGACGACCGCGACGTGAGAAACCCCCCTTCCTCCCCTTACCCAGCATAGGCCATTCCTCCCGATATCCCCTAGGCTAGAGTGGTGCATTATAACCTAACGGTTGACGCGTCCTTAATCCAAATAAACAAACAAAAATTGAACTCAAGAAATTATTAACGAAGCAGTAAACAGACAAAATCGTGCACAAATATTTCACAGTTCCTTGTAGTGGATAAGGTAGATATGTATAAGGAAGGAGCTAAAGGAAAAAATCCCTGGTTTGACTGCATCGAGCACTGGAAGAGATGGAGGCAACTCAAAGAGAGAAGTGCTTGGTGAGTCGAGATCGATACACTTTCAATAATACATACAGGTTCTTGCATTCCATGCAAACCAGAACCAGTAGTAATAGATGGATTTAATTAGCATCTAGAACAGTAGGTTTACCACCTCCGTCGCCGGTGTAATGGAATATCTCTACCTTTAGCATATTATTACCTAAGTAAAAATAGAATAGCTGATTATTACGCGCGTAGTACTTTCCAGCCGGCCAGATATTACCAACCCTGGTATATTACTACCAAGCATTTAACAAAGAAAAGGTAAAATCAAGCTAGCACAGGAATACTACAACACTACATCCGTTACCTCGTTGACTGCGATCAAGTGAATGCGGTGTTAAATATAGGGTGGTACAAAAAGTTAAGCACTAACATGATAATTTAAATAACATCAATGCAATAATGTTTATTTCCTTGTAATTAATGACGAACACGAAAAAACTTGCAATTAAAGTTCAAAAAAACTACACAATGTATAAAGACGTAAATGACATCGTAATGAACGGTAAAAATCAGCCGGCATGTCATTACTTTATTATAATATGTAACGTCGTTGTTATGAATGACATACTCTTAAAACTTGCAATTATGGTTATCAATCAATGAAAAGTATGGTCAAAATAAGGAACCGTAAAGATCAGACGCCATAACAATAATATTATTTTTTAGCCATGTAAAAGTTTTTGCCCAAAGAATGACAGCCCTTATAACCCGTAATTTTGGTTTTTAAAACAAATCCTGTATAAAAATAGGTCAACCCAAAAGGAAAAGGTACAGATCAGGGGGCCCTTAAAATTTCTATTATATATTTTTATGTAACGTTGTTTGCCCCTGAATGCAGACACTTATAAACAGTAATTTTTTGAGGTTATTAAAAAACTACTGTATAATGAATTGGTCCAAACCCCAAAGGGAAAGGTACGGATCAGGCCCGGCCAAAAACAATACTATTATATAAATTTAAAAGAGTAGTATGGGGGATGTTCTATGACAAAAATAAATTTGTATAATATTATGGAACGTGTTTCCCCAAAAGAACAGAAACTTATAAAACCCGTAAAATTTAAGGGGTTTTTAAAAAAAATACGTATAATTTTATATCAAACCCGGGAAAAACGGTACAGATCAGCCGGCCCTAAACATACTATTATATATTTTAAAGGACCCTTGTTTCAATTAATAAAAGAAACTTATAACCCCGTAATTTAAAGGTTTTTTTTAAAAAAAACTACTGTATAATGCTTTTTAGGTAAAACAAGGCACACGGTACCGATCAGCCGGCATAACATAAATTTTTATATATTATGTTAACGTTGTGTTAAAGATTTTAAAAAATAACCCTATTCATACGATATAGCCCCCAAACCAAATATATAGTTTGTACGATCCGGCTTTGGAAAATTAAAAACTATATTTTTAATGAATGTCAGACTCGTAAGGGTCAATGGGAAAAAAACAAATAAAACATAGTAAATTTGTTTTATGCCCTCCCAAAATTTTTAGTAGTCCCACCAGCTGGTATATTTTAAAACTTCCCACCCTTTTTTTAAAAGAATGTCCCGACGGTAAGGAGTCAATGATTTAAACATATAACAAATTTATAGAAGGTTTAAAAAAAGCTCCACCGAAAAAATTCAGAGTACGATCCAGCCCGGGGATATTTTTTTTAATACTTTTTTAAAAAGAAAGTCAGACTGTAAGGAGGCAATGAAATAACATAAACAAATTCATAGAAGTATAAAGCTCCACCGAAAAAATTCAAAAGTACGATCCCGGGGTATATTAATACTACTACTTTTTTAATGGGAAGGCAGACTCCTTTGGGAAGGAGTCAATGATTTTAAACATATAACCCAAAAACCCTAGAAGTAATTAAAAACTCCACCCAAATATTCCCGTAGTACGATCCAGCTGGTATATTAATAAATTCTACTTTTTTTTAAAGAATGTCAGACTCGTAAGGGGGCAATGATATAAACACATAACAAAAATTTAACCGAAGTATAAAGCCCCCCACTGAAATATTCAATAGTACGATTTCCCGCTTTGGTATTTAATTTTCTATACTTTTTTTAAAGAAAAGTCAGACTGTAAGGAGTCAATGAATAAACATATAAAAAATTAAAAGAAAATATAAAAACTCCCCCGAAATATTAGTAGTAAACCCGGGGTCCCGCTGGGTATATTAAAATTTAAAATAATTTTTTAATGAATGTCAGACTCGTTTAAAGGAGGGAAAGGGTATAAAATATAACAAATTTTTTAGAAGTATAAAGCTCCACCGAAATTTTCAGTAGTACGATTCCCGCTGGTATATTAAAAACTACTACTTTTTTAATGAATGTCAGATCGTAAGGAGTCAATGATATAAACATAAAAAACAAATTCATAAAAAGTTTTAAAGCTTTTTTCCCCCGAAATATTCAGTAGTACGTCCAGCTGGGTTTTAATACTTCTACTTTTTTTAATTAATGTTTAGACCCCGGTAAAAGGGGTCAATGAATAAACAAAATAACAAATTAAGAAAGGGATAAAAGCTCCCCCCGAAAATTCAGTAGTACGATCCCGTGGTATATTTAAAACTACTTTCTTTTTTTAAAGAATGCCCGACTCGTAAGGAGTTTAATGATATAAAAAAATATAACAAATTTTATAGAAGTATTTAAAATCCCCCGAAAATATTCAGTAGGGACGATCCAGCTGGTTTTATTAATACTTTCTACTTTTTTTAAAAGAATGTCAGGGCTCGTAAGGAGGCAATGATATAAAAAACATAAATATTCCCTAGTTTGTATAAGCTCCACCGAAATTTTATAGTAGTACGATCCAGTGGGTATATTAATATACTACTTTTAATAAATGTCAGACTCGTAAGGAGGGCCCAAAGATATTTAAAAATATAACATATTAAAAGTAATGTATAGCCCCCACCGAAAATATAATTTGTACCCCCATCCAGCTAGTAAAAACACACTACTTTATTAATGAATGTTAGATCGTAAGGAGGTTTTAATGGTATAAACATAAACATATTCATAGTAGTGTATAGGGCCCCCACCGGAAAAAAATAGTAGTACGACCAGCCGGGGGATATTAAAACTATACTTTATATGAATGGCAGGGCTCGGGAAGGAAATCAAGGGAAAAAACATATAACATTTTTCATAGTAGTAAAGGCCCCCACCCCAAAATATTAGTAGTACGATCCAGAGGTAAAATTTACTAAACTTTATTTAAAGAATGTCAGAAATTTTGTAAAGGGGGGTTTAATGATATAAAAAAATATAAAAATATTCAAAGTAGGGGTATAGCCCCCACCGAAATATATAGTAGTAAGATCCAAACTGGTATATTAACAATACACTTTATAATGAATGTAAAATCGTAAGGAGTCAATGATTAAAAACATAACATATTCAAATAGTATAAAAGTCCAAGGGAAAAATTCAGTAAAATTTGATCCCGCTGGTATATTAAAACTACTACTTTATAATGGAATGTAGACTCTAAGGAGTCAAGAAAATAACACATTTAAAATTTTTCATAGTAGTATATAGCTCCAACGAAATATTTAGTAGTACGATCCAGCTGGAAAATTAATACTACAATTTAAAGAAGTCAGACTTGTAAGGAGTCAAAGATATAAAAACATAACAATTTATAGTAGTATAAAAGCCCCCCAAAAGAAAAATATAGTAGTAGATAGAAAAAGAAAAAAGACTCGTAAGGAGTTTAAGGGTATAAACATACAACATATTCCTAGTAGTGTATAGCTTTTACCGAAATTATAGTAGTCGATCCAGGGTGGGATATTAATTTTATAACTTTATAATGGGAAAGCAAAACCGTAAGGGGTCAATGATAAAAACATTTTTTCACCTATTCATAGTAAATGTATAAACTCCACCGAAATATAAGTAGTAGACCAAATGGGTATAAAACACTACTTTCTTTATAAGAATGTCAGAAATCGTAAGGAGTCAAGATTTTTAAACATATAACATATTAAAAGTAGTGTATAAACTCCCCCGAAAAAATATAGTAGTAAAGAAACCAGCTGGTTATTAACATTTCTACTTTTTAAAAGATTTTTCAAAAATGTAAGGAGTCAATTATATAAACATACAACATATTCCCAAATAAATGTATAGCCCCCACCGAAATATTATAGTTTTTTTACGATCCAGTTTGGTATTTTTAAAAAACTACTTTCTTTATAATGAATGGCAGACTTTGTAAGGGGAGTCAAGAATAAACCAAAATAAAAATATTCATAAATAGTTTTAGATATAACCAAAACCCTTTGTAAATTTTTAAACCCACCCAAATATATAGTAAAACGATCCCGTGGGTATATTTAAAAAAATTCTACTTTACAAAGAATGTAAAACTGTAAAGGGTCAATGAAAATAAAAATATAAATATTCATAGTAGTGTATAGTCCACCGAAAAAATATAGTAGGGACGATCCCGCTATAATTAAAAATAAAAAATACTTTATAATGAATGTAGACCGTAAGGAGTCAAGGGAAAAAAACCCTTTTTAACATATTCATAAATAGTGTTTTTAGCCCCCACCCAAAATATATATTAGTACGATCCAGATGGTATTATTAATACTACTAAATTTAAAAATGAAGGCAGACTCGTAAGGAGTCAAAAGATAATAAACATATAACAATTCATAAATAGTGTATAGCTCCCCCGAAAATTTTATAGTAGTACGATCCAAACTTGGGTAAAATTTTTCACTACTACTTTATAATGAATGTCAGACTCGTAAGGAAATCAATGATATAACAATTTCAACATATTTATAGTAGTGTATAAACCCCCCACCGAAATATATATAGTTTCGGGTCCCCGATGGTATATTAATACTACTACTTTTTAATGAATGTCGATCGTAAGGAAATCAATGATATAAAAAAAATAACATTTTTCATAGTTTTTGTGTATAGCTCCACCGGGAAAAAATATAAATAAATACGATCCAGCTTTGGGATATTAACACCCACTACTTTTTAAAAGAATGTCAGAATCTAAGGAGGCAATGATATAAAATATAACAAAATTTAAAAGTTTGTGTATAGCTCCACCGGAAAAAATATAGTAGGAAAGATTCCCCGCTGGTATATTAACACTACTTTTCTTTTATAATGAATCAGGGTCGTAAGGAAAAGGGGCAATGATATAAACACAAACATATTAATAGTAGTGTATGCCCCCACCGAAATATATGTCCTACGAAACCAAACCTAGTATTATACCCCTACTACTTTTTAAAGAATGTCAGAAATCGTAAGGAATCCAAAAGAAAATAAACAATAACATATTCATAGTTGGTAAGCTCACCCAAATATATAGTAGTACGATCCAGCTGGATTTACTAATACTACCCCTTTAAAAATGAATGTCAGACTCGTAAAGGAGTCAATGATATAAACACATAAAATAAATTTATAGTAGTGGATAGTCCACCGAAATATTTTAGTAGTAAAGATCCAAGCCCCGGGTATATTAAAATAATACTTTAAAAATGAATGTCAGATCGTAAAAGGGGGTCAATGATATAAAATATAACATTTTTTCAAGTAGTACATACTCCACAAAAAATATAGTAGTAGATCCCGCTGGATATTAACACACTTTTTTATAAATGAATGTCAGACTCGTAAGGAATCATTTATATAAAAATATAACATATTTATAGTAGTACATAGCTCCACCGAAATATATTAAATTTGTACGATTTCCCGATGGTTATTAAAAACTACTACTTTATTTAAAGAAAAGTCAGACTCGGAAGGAGTTTAATGATATCAAAATATAACCCTATTCATAAATAGTGTATAGCTCCACCCCAAATAATAGAGTACGATCCAGCCCCGGTTTTATTTAAAATATACTTATAATGAATGTCGACTCGTTAAAAGGAAAATCAATGATATAAACATTTTAAAAATTTTTCATTTGTAGTGTATAGCTCCACCGAAATAAAATAGGGTACGATCAGCTGGTATATTAACACACTAAATTTTTTAAAAGAATGTCAGATCGTATGGAGTCAATGATTAAAAAAACAACATATTCAATTTGTAGGTTTTAGCTCCACCGAAATATATAGTAGGGACGATCCAAAAGGGATATTTATATACTACTTTTATAATGAATGTCAGACTCGTAAGCAAATCAAAAGATATAAACACAAAACATATTCATAGTATTATATAGCCCCCACCAAATATTTAGTAGTACGATCAAGCTTGGGATATTAAAAAAAATACTACTTTATAAAAGAATTTTCAGACTCGTTTTAAAGGAAGGGCAAAGGAAAAAAACATACAACATATTCATAAATAGGTTTTTTAGCTTTTCCCCCGAAATTGTATTTTGTTTTTACGACCAGAGGGGATATTTAAAACTACTACTTTTTAATTTAAAAGTCAGCCCCGTAAGGGGGTCAATGATATAAACATATAACATTTTTCCCTTTGTAGTGTAAAAGCTTTCCCCCGAAATATATATAGACGATCCAGCTGGGGATATTAACAATACTACTTTATAATGGGAAAGTCAGACTCGTTTAAAGGGGTCAATGAAAAAAAACCTATAACATATTCATAGAGTGTATAGCCCACCCCAAATATTGTAAATACGATCAGCTGGTTATTAACAATACTACTTATAATGAATGTCAGACTCGTAAGGGGGGTCAATGATATAAAAATATAACATAATTTATAGTAGTGTTTTAGCTCCCCCGAAAAATTATAGAAGTACGATCCCGCTGGGTTTTTTAACACTACTATTTAAAAATAAATGTCGACTTGAAAGGGGTCAATGATATAAACATAAAACCCTATTTATAAATAGTGTATAGCTCCAAACCCAAATATATAGTAGTAAAACCAGATGGTTTTATTAATACTACTACTTTATAATGAAAAGTCAAGGGGGGGCTTTGTAAAGGAAGTCAATGATATAAACATATAACATATTCATAGAGTATATAGCCCCCACCGAAATAAAGTAGTTTCGATCCAGATGGTAAAATTAATACTTTTAAAAAAATTTATAATGAATGTCAGACTCGGTAAGGAGTCAATGAAAATAAAAAATATAAACCAAAATCAAAGTAGTGTAAGCTCCACCCCAAATATATAGAGTACGATCCAGCTGGTATATTAAAAACTTCTACTTTTAATGAAGGGCAGACTCGTAAGGAGTCAATGATATAAACACATAACATATTCATAGGGAGTATATAGCTCCCCAAAGAAATATTCAGTAGTACGATCCCGCTGGTATTTTTAAAAAACTTACTACTTTATAATGAATGTCAGGGCTCGTAAGGAGTCAATGATATAAAAAACATAAAAAGATTTAAAAGTAGGGATAAAAGGTCCACCGAAATATAAAAGTTTGAGAAAAGATAGAAATAGACTCGTAAGGAGTTTAATGATATAAAAAATAAAAACATAAAATAGTAGTGTATTGCTCCACCGAAAATAAAAGTTTGTACGATCCCGATGGTTTATTAATACTTTCTATTTTTTAATGAATGTCAGGGCCTTTTTTAAGGAAATCAAGATTAAAAATATAACATAATTTATTAAAATAGGTAAGCTCCACCGAAAATATATAGTAGTACGAAACCAGCCCCGGGGATTTTTAAAAAACTACTACTTTAAAAATGAAGGGCAGACTCGTAAGGGCCCCCTCAATGATAAAAACATAAACATATTCATAGTAGTGTTAAAACTCCCCCCGAAATAATAGTAGTAAAAGATCCAGCTGGATTATAACCAAATAAACTTTTAAAAAGAATTTTTCCGACTGTAAGGAGTCAATGATATAAAAAATACAACATTTTTCCATAAATAGTGTTTTAGCTCCCGAAAAAATATAGTAGTTTGATCCAGATGGTATATTAATAATACTAAATTTTTAAGAATGTCAGACTCGTAAGGAGTTTAATGTATAAACAATAACATATTCATTGTCGTTTTATAGCTCCACGAAAAAATTATAGTAGGAAAAGATCCAGCTGGTATATTAACACTACACTTTTTTAATGGGAAGTCAGGGCTTAAGGAGTCAATGATATAAACATAAAAACATAAATTTATAGAAAATGATAGCTCCACCGAAAATTATAGTAGGACGATCCAGGGGTGGTATATTAACCCCTACTACTTTATAAAAGAATGTTCCCGGGCTCGTAAGGAGTCAATGATATAAACAATAAAATCTTCCCCTAAAAAGTGTATAAACTCCACCGAAATATATAGTAAATACGATTTCCCGATGGTTTAAATTTAAAAAATACTACTTTATAATGAATGTCAGAATCGTAAAAGGGGTCAATGATTTTAAACATAAACATATCATATTTGTGTATTTGCCCCCCACCGAAATTTTAAAAGTAGTACGACCAGCTGGGGATATTAACCTACTAAATTTAAAAATGAATGTTTAGACCGGGAAGGAGTCAATGAATAAAATATACCATATTCAAAAAAAGTGATATAGCTCCACCCAAAAAATATAGTAGTTTCGATCCCCAAAGGGGGTTATTAACACTAAATACTTTTAAAAGAAATTTTCGAACGTAAGGAGTCAATGATAATTTAAAAATACAAAAATATTTTATAGTTTGGGTATAGCCCACCGAAATATATATAGGGACGATCCAGAGGTATATTAAAACTACTACTTTTAATGAATGTCAGACTCGTAAGGGATCAATGATATAAAACATAAAAATATTCCCTAAATAGTGTATAGCTCCACCGAAAAAATATAGTAGTACGATCAAACTGGTATATTTAAAACTTTAACCCCCCCCCCCCCCCACTTTATTTTAAAGAATGTAGAATCGTAAAGGGGTTTAATGATTTTAAACATATAACAATTTTATAGTAGTGTATAGCTCACCGAAATATATAGTTTGGACGATTTCAGCCCGGGGATATTAACACCCCCCTTTCTATTTATAATGAAAGTCAGACCGTTAAAAGGGGGTCAATGATATAAACAATAAAAATATTAATAGTAGTGTTTTTAGCTCCACCCGAAATATATAGTAGTTTCGAAACCAAACTATATAATTACACTACTACTTTATAATGAATGTAGACTCGTTTAAGGGGCAATGAATAAAAAACATAACCCATTTTATAGTAGTGTATAGCCCCCCACCGAAAAATTAGTAGTAGATCCAGCTGGAACTAAAATAAAAAACTTTTAATGAATGTCAGACTCGTAAGGAGTCAATGTTAAACATTTAACATATTCATTTGTAAATGTATAGCTCCACCGAAATATAAAAGGTAGTTTCGATCCAGTGGTATATTTAAAAAAATACTACTTTATAATTTAATGTCAGACTGTAAGGAGGGCAAGGGTATAAAATAAAAATTAAAATTTATAGTAGTACATAGCTCCACCGAAAATATAGTAGTAAAGATCCCGCCCGGTATATTAACACTATACTTTTTTAAAGAATTAGGGATCGTAAAAGGGGTCAATGATATAAAAAAATAACATATTTCCCTAGTAGTGTATAGCTCCAAGAAATTTTATAGTAGTTTCGTCCAAATGGTTATTTTAAAACTAATACTTTTAATGAAAAGTAGATCGTAAGGAGTCAATGATATAAACATAAACCCAAATTTATAGTAGGTTTTAGCTCCCCCGAAATATTTTTAGTAGTACGATCCAGTGGTTTTATTAAAAACTACTACTTTTTTAAAGAAAGTCAGGGCTCGTAAGGAGTCAATGATATAAAAGATAAACAAATTCATAGAAGTTTTAAAGCTCCACCGAAAATATTCAGTTTGTACGATCCCGCCGGTAATTTTTAATTTCTACTACTTTTTTTAATGAATGTTTAGGGCCCCGTAAAGGGGTCAATGATATAAAAAACATAACTATTCATAGTAGTTTTAAAAGCTCCCCCCCGAAATATATTTGTAGTACGAAACCCGCTGGTAAAATTACATAAATACACTTTATAATAAATGCCCGACTCGTAAGGAAAATCAAGATTAAAACAATTTAAAATTAAATTTATAGTAGGTTTTAGCCTTCCCCCCGAAATAAAATAGTAGTACGATCCCGTAGTATAAACAAAAACTACCTTTAAAAATGAATGTCAGCCCCGTAAGGAGTTTAATGATATAAACATAAACATTTTTTCATAGTTTGTGTATAGCCCCCACCCAAAAAATTAGTATTTCGATCCAGATGGTATATTTAATAATACTTTTAATGAAAAGTAGACTCGTAAGGGGTCAAGATATAAAAAAAATTTAAAAATATTAAAAGTAGATATAGCTCCCCCGAAATAAAAAAGTTTGTCCCATTCCCCTTTGGGATATTAAAACTACTACTTTTAAACGAAGTTTAGACTCGTAAGGAGTAAAAGATATAAACATATAAAATATCAATGTAGGGTATACTCCACCGAAATATATAGTAAATACGATCCAGCGGGGATATTTAAAACTACTACTTTATAATGAATGGGCAGACTCGTAAGGAAATCAATGAATAAAAAACATAAAAATATTCCCTAGTAGTATATAGCCTCCAAGAAAAAATTCAGTAGTACGATCCAAAATGGGGATATTAAAATTTCTACTTTATAAAAAAATGTCAGAATCGTAAGGGGTCAATGATATAAAAAATAACATATTCATAGTAGTATATAGCCCCCCACCGGGAAAAATATAGAAGTAGAAAGATAGAAATAGACTTTTAAAGGGGTCAAGAATAAACCAAACAACATATTCATAGTGTGTTAAAAAAAAAAAACCCCCACCGAAATAGAAAGTAAATACGATCCCGATGGTATTTTAAAACTACTACTTTAAATGAATGTCAGACTCGTTTTAAAGGGGTCAAGGGTAAAACATAAAAAACATATTCATAGTAAATGTATTGTCCACCGAAATTATAGTTAGTACGATCCCCGCCCGGTATATTAAAAACTACTACTTTATAAAGAATGTCAAAACTGTGAGGAGGGCAAGGGTATAAAAAATTTTAACATATTCATAGGGAGTGTATAGCTCCAGAAATATTTTAGTAGTACGATCCAGCTGGAAAAAATTAACACTACTACTTTAAAATGAATGTCAGGACTGTAAGGGTCAATGATATAAAACATACAACATAATTTTATAGTAGGGGTATAGCTTCCCGAAAAATATAGTAGTACGATCCAAAATGGTTATTATTACCTTTCTACTTTATAATGAATGTCAGACTGTAAAGGAGTCAATGATATAAACCCCATAACCCCAAATTTTAGTAGTGGTATAAACCCCCGAAAATATATAGTAGTACGATTTCCCGCTGGTATATTTAAAAATAAAATACTTTTTAATGGGAAAGTCAGAATCCCTAAGGAGTCAATGATAAAAAATAAAAAACATATTCATAGTAAATGTATAGCCCCCGAAAATAAGTAGGGCGATCCAGTGGTATTTAAAAACTTCACTTTAAATTTAATGTCAGACTTGTAAGGATTTAATGAATAAACAATATAACATATTTATATTAGTGTATTTGCCCCCACCGAAATTTTATGTAGTTTCGATCCCGGGTTTTGGGATATTTAAAACTACTACTTTATAAGAATGTCAGACTCGTAAAGGGGTCAAGGGTTAAAAATATAACATATTCATAGTAAATGTATAGCCCCCACCCCCAAATATTAGTAGTAAAGATCCAGGTGGTATATTAAAAAACTACTACTTATAATGAAAAGGGCGACTCGTAAGGAGTCAATGATATAAACAATAAACATTTTTCCTAGGGGTGTATAGCCCACCGAAATATAAAAAGTAGTACGGGTACGTGGTATAAATTTAAAATACTACTTAAAATGAATTTTCAGACTCGTAAGGAGGGCAAAAGATAAAACAAAAACAACATATTCATATAGTGTTTTTAGCTCCACCCAAAAAATTTTATAGTACGATCCGATTTGGGATATTTAAAACTAATTTCTTTTTAAGGAAAAGTCAGACTCGTAAGGAGTCAATGATATAAACAAATAACATATTTATGTTTTGTAAGCCCCCCCACCCGAAATAATAGTAGTAAAAGATCCAGCTGGTATATTAACACTACACTTTATAATGAATGTCAGGGCTCGTAAGGAGTCAATGATTATTTAAAAATATAAAATTTTTCATAGTAGTGTATAGCTTTCCCCCGAAATATATAGTAGGAAAAAATCCACTGGATATTAACACTACTACTTTTTTTAAAGAATGTCAGACTCGTAAGGAGTCAATGATAAAAAACAATAACATATTAATAGTAGTGTATAGTCCCCCCGAAAATATTAGTAGTACGAAACCCGCCTAAATTTTATATTTAAATTTCTACTTTTAAAAGAATGTCAGACTCGTAAGGAGCAATGATATAAACAAAATAAAAAATATTCATGTAGGGTTTTAGCTCCACCCAAATTTTATAGTAGTACGATCCAGATGGTTTTACTAATACCCACTTTCTTTAAATTTTTTAAGTCAGACTCGTAAGGGAGTCAAGGGTATAAACAAATAAAAAATATTCATAGTAAATGTATAGCCCCCACCGAAATAAATAGTAGTACAAAACCAGCTAATATATTTAAAAAACTTTTCTACTTTAAATTGAAGTCAGACTCGTAAAGGAGTCAATGATATAAAATTAAAAAACATATTATAGTAAATGATAGGCTTTTTTTTAACCGAAATTAAAATAGTAGCACGATCCCGCCCGGTATATTAACATATACTTTATAATGAATGTCAGACTCGTAAGGAGTTTAATGATATAAAAAAAATAAACAATTCATAGTAGTACATAGTCCACCGAAAATATATGTAGAACGATTTCCCGTGGTATATTAACACTACTACTTTATAATGAATGTCATACTCGTAAGGGGGCAATGATATAAACATATAACTATTCATAGTGTTTCATTTGGCTCCCCCGGGAAAAATATAGTAGACGATCCAAGGGTGGGGATATTAACACCTTCCCTTTTTTATAATGAATGCAGACTGTAAAAGGAAATCAATGATATAAAAAAACATAAATATTAATAGTAGTGTATAACTCCACCCGAAAAAATATAGTAGTACGATCCAGCTTTTTTAATAAATTAAAAACTACTACTTTATAATGAATGTCAGACTCCCTAAAGGGGTCAATGAATTTAAACAATAAACATATTCATAGTAAGGGGTATAGATCACCGAAATATATAGTAGTACGATCCAAACTGGTATATTAAAACCCCCCTACTTTAAAAAATGAATGTCAGACTCGAAAAAGGGGGTCAATGATAATAAAAAAATAAACATATTCCCTAGAGTGTATAGGGTCCCCCGAAATATATGTAGGAAAAGATCCCCGCTGATATTAACACTATACTTTTAATGGGAAAGTCCCGGGCTGTAAGGAGTCTGATATAAAAATACAAAAATATTCATAGAGTGTATAGCTACAAAACCCAAATAAAATAGTAGTACGATTTAAAATTTTGGGTTTTTATTTAAAACTACTACTTTAAAAATGAATGTCAGGACCCCCGTAAGGAGTCAATGATATAAAAAACATAACCTATTAAAAAGTAGTATATAAACTCCCCCCGAAATATATAGTAGTACGACCAGGCTTTGGGTATATTAACACTTTCTACTTTATAAAAGAAGTCAGACTGTTAAAAGGGGTCAATGATATAAACAACAACAATTAAAAATAGTGTATAGCCCCCGGAAATATATAGTAGTACGATCCAGAGGTTTTTATTAATACTACTACTTTATAATGAATGTCAAAATCGTAAGGGGTCAATGATTTAACATATAAAAATATTCATAGTAGTGTATAGCCCCCACCGAAATATATAAATAGTACGATCCCCGCCCCGGATATTAACACTACTACTTTATAATGAATGTCAGGGCTCGTAAGGGGTCAATGATATTTTAAAATAAACCTATTTTAAGTAGGTGATAGCTCCACCGAAAAAATATAGGATTTCGATCCAGCTGGGATAATTTAAAACATTTTAAATTATAATGAATTTCAGACTCGTAAGGAGTCAATGATTAAAACCCTACAACATATTATAGTAGTATAAAAGCTCCCAAAGAAAAAAAATTTTAGTAGTACGGAAACCCCGTGGTATATTTTAAAACTACTACTTTTTTAATGAATTGTTTTAGACTTTTTTTTGGTTAAAAAAGTCAATATATAAACAAATAACATATTCAAAAAGTATTTTAACCCTCCACCCAAAAAAATTAAAAGTTTGTAAGAAACCAGCCCCCCGGGTATATTTTATACTTTCTACTTTATAATGAATGTCAGGGGCCCCTTAAGGAGTCAAAAGATATAAACATATAAAATATTTATAGTAGGTATAGTCCACCGAAAATTAAAAGTAGTACGATCCAGCTGGTATTTTTTATACTTTACTTTTAATGAAGGGCAGATCGTAATGAGTCAATGATAAAAAACAAAACAAAATATTTATGGTTTGTGTATAGCTCCACCGAAATATTAGTAGTACGATCCAGTTGGTAAATATTAATATACTTAAATTTAAAAATGAATGTCAGACCGTAAGGGGTCAATGATATAAAAAACATAACATATTTATAGTAGTTTTAAGCCCCACCGAAATATAAAGTAGTACCCCCCAAACCAGGGTTTGGTATTTAAAAACTACTAAATTTTTAATGAAGGGCAGAATCGGGACGGGGTCAATGATTAAACATTTTAACATTTTTCATTAAAATAGTGGTTTTAGCTCCCCCCGGGAAAAATATAGTTGTTTCGATCCAGCTGGTATATTAACACTACTGCTTTATTTAAGGGGAAAGTCAGACTCGAAGGAGTCCAAAGATATAAAATATTTCATATTTATAGTAGTGTATAGCCCCCCACAAAATATAGTAGTACGATCCCCGCCCCGGTATTTTTAACAACTACTATTTTTAAGAATGGGCAGACTCGTAAGGAAATCAATGATATAAACACATAAAATTAAATTTATAGGGGTATAGCTCCCCCCGAAATATATAGTCTACGAAACCAGATGGGATATTAATACTACTACTTTAATTTAAGAATGTCAGACTCGTAAAAGGAAAATCAATGAAAATAAAAATTTTTAACATATTCATAGCCCCGGGGTATAGCTCCACCGGAAATAAATAGTTTGTACGAAACCAGAGGTAATTAATACTTCTACTTTAAAAAATGAATGTCAGACTCGTAAGGAGTCAATGATATAAACATATAACATATTTATAAATAGAAAATGCCCCCAACCCAAATATATAGTAGTACGATCCCGCCCCGGTATTTTAAAACTAAATTTTTTTTAAAGAAAGTCAGACTCGGGAAGGGGGTCAAAATTAATAAACATAAACATATTCATAGTTGGGGTATAAGCCCCACCGAATTTTAAGTAGTACGATCCAGCGGGGATATTTTAAAACTACTACTTTATAAAGAATGTCAGGCCCGGGAAGGAGGGCAATGAAAAATAAACCCCCTAACAAATTAATAAGTAAATGTATAGCTCCAACAAATAATTTTAAGTACGATCCCGCCCCGGATATTAACATATACTTTATAATTTTAATGTTTCAGGTCGTAAGAAGTCAAAAGATATAAACACCTTAAAATATTAATAGTAGTGTATAGCTCCCCCCGAAATATTAAGTAGTCGATCCAGCCCCGGTTAATTAACATTTCACTTTATAATGAAAAGTCAGGGCTCGTAAGGAAAATCCCAAAGGGTATAAACAATAACATATTCATAGTAGTACATAGTCCACCCCGGGAAAAATATAGTAGGGACCCACTAGCTGGTTTTAAAAATTAAAAACTTCTTCTTTATAATGAAATGGCAGACTCGTTTAAAGGGTGGTCAAGGGTTTAAAAAACCCCATAAACCATTAAAAAGTAAATTATAGTTAACCCAAAATAATAGTAGTCCCAAACCAGCTAATAAATTAATACACTACTTTTTAATTTAAAGTCAGACTCGTAAGGGTCAAGGGTATTAAAAAAAATAAAAAAAAAACATATTTCCCTAGTAGTGTATAAGGGTCCACCCAAATAAATAGTAAATACCATCCAACTTTGGGATTTTTAAACACTACTACCTTTATAATGAAAAGTCAGACTGTTTTAAAGGGGTCAATGATAAAAAAACATTTCAAAATATTTTATAGTTGTGTATAGCCTCCACCCCAAAATTTTAGTAGTACGATCCAGCTTGGGCTTATTAACATTTCTTTCTTTTTTAAGGGAAAGTAGACTCGTAAAGGAAAATCAATGATTTTAAACCCTACAACATATTCATAGTAGTGTTTTAGCCCCCACCGAAAAATAAAGTAGTAAAATTTTAAAATGGTATATTTATACTACTACTTTTATAATTTAATGTCAAAACTCGTAAGGAGGGCAAAAGATATAAACACCCTAACAAAAATTATAGTAGTATATAAGCTACCCCCCAAAATATTTTTAGTTAGTACGATCCAAACCCGGGGATATTAACAAAACTAAATTTATAATGAATTTTCAGACCCCGTAAAGAGTCAATGATATAAAAACAACAAAAATTTCATTTGTTAAAATGTATAGGCCCCCCACCGAAATTTAAAATTTGTTTACCCATCCAGATTTGGTATATTAAAAACTACCAACCCTTTTTAATGAAATGGGCAGCAAATCGTAAGGAGTCAATGATATTAACATAAAAACATTTTTCAAAAGTTTGTGTTATCCCCTCCACCGAAATCATTAAAAAGTAGGACGGGTCCAAAATGGGGGAAAATTAACACTACTAATTTATAATGAATTGTCCCGGGCTTGGTTTAAAGGGGTCCAAAAGAAAAATAAACATAAACATTTCATAGTAGTGAAAAAGCCCACCGAAATTTTATTATGTAGTAAAGATTTCCCGCTGGTTATTAACACTTTTTTATTAAAAAGAATGTCAGAAAATGGCGTAAGGGGGGGGTCAATTTATAAAAAAACATTTTAACAATTTATAGTAGTGTTTATCCCACCGAAATAAAAAAAATAAAGTACGATCCAGTTGGGGGATAAATTTTAAAATACTACTTTTTAATGAATGTCAGACTCGTAAGGAGTCCCAAAGAAATTTAAAAATACAACATTTTCATAAATAGTATTTTAGCTCCCCCGAAAAAATTCAGTTTTTTGGGGAATACGACCCGTGGATATTAATTTTACTACTTTTATAATGAATGTCCCCGGGCTCGTAAAAGAAGTCAAAAAGATATTAAACACAAAAAACATTTTTCATAGTAGTATATAAACCTCCCCACCGAAATAATTAGTAGAAAAGATTTCCAAACTTGGATATTTTATTTTCCCCTTTTACTTTTTTAAAAGAATGTCAAAACTCGTAAAAGGGGTCAAGATTAAAACATATAACATATTCATGAAAATTGTTTTTAGTATTGTTTTCCCACCGAAAAATATAGAAAGTAGCATCCAGGTTCGGATTTTTATTTTTTTACTTCCCACTTTTATAATGAATGTCAGACTCGGGGGACGGGAAGGGCCCAAAGATTATAAACCCTTTAAAAAAATATTTTATGGTTAAAGGGATAGCTCCACCGCCAAAAAATTAAAAAAATAAAATAGTAGTACGATCCCCGCCCGGGATATTAAAAAATACTACTTTTTATAATGAATGGGCAAAAATCGTAAAGGGGTCAATTTTTAAAATAAACACATAACAATTTCATTTTTAGTATATAGCCCCCACAAACCCCAAATATATAGTAGTACGATCCAGATGGGGATATTAACACTACTACCCTTTTTAATGGGAAAAGTCAGACTCCCCGTAAGGATTGGGCAATCAATAATAAACAAAATAAAATATTCATAGTAGGTGTAAGCCCCCACCGAAAAATATAAGTTGTACGATTTCCCGCTGGTATTTTTAAACCCCTACTGCTTTAAATGAATGTCAGACCTCGTAAGGAGGGGAATGAATAAACATAATCATTTTTCATAGTAGTTGGGAAAAGCCCCCCGAAATATATAGTAAATAGCCATCCAGCTGGTATATTAACCACTATAAATTTATAATGAAAAGTCAGACTCGTAAAGCGGGGGTCAATGATATAAAACCCCATAACATAATTAATAGTAGTGTATAGCCCCCACCGAAAATTTTTAGTATTTACGATCCAGAAAGGGGATATTAATACTAAAAAATTTTCTTTATAAAAGAATGGGCAGACTCGTAAGGGCAGGGCAATGATATAAACAATAAAAAATATTCATAGCCCGTGTATAAGCCCCCACCCAAATATATAGTAAATACGAAACCAAAAAGTTATTTAATACTTCTACTTTATAATGAAAAAGTCAGACCCCGGGAAGGAAATCCCAAAGATATAAAAAATTTTAAAATATTTCCCTGTAGAAAATAGCTCCCCCGAAATATTAAATTTGTAGTAAGATCCCGCTGGTATATTAACATACTTTTTTATAATGAATGTCAGACTCCCTAAGGGAAACAATGATTTTTAAAACATATAACATATTTATAGAGTGTAAAAGCTCCCCCCGAAAAAATATAGTAGTACGAAACCCGCTGGGTTTTTAAAAACTTACTTTCTTTTTAAAAAAGAATGTCAGGGGGTCGTTTAAAGGGGTTTAATGATATAAACACCAAAAAATAAAATTTAAAAAGTAAATGTATAGCCCCTTCCAACCCCAAAAATTTTTAAATAGTACGATCCAGCCCCGGGTATATTAACAAAACACTTTTTAAGAAAGTCAGGCTCGTAAAAGGGGTCCCAAAAGATTTTAAAACATAACACAAATTTAAAAGTAGTGTATAAACTCCCAGAAAATTTTATAGTTTGTAACCCAAACCAGCTTGGGGGATTAAAAACCCCTACACTTTAAAAATGAATGCAGGGCTCGGAAGGAGCAATGATATTAAAAAATATTTAAATTTCATAGTGTAATAAAAACTCCCCCTGAAATATAAAAAGTAGTACGATCTAAACCCGGTATATTTAAAAAATTCCTTCTTTATAATGAAAGCAGAAATCGTAAAAGGGGTCCCCAAAAATAAACACAAACCCCCTTTTTTAAAATTTAATAGGGGTATAGCTCTCCCCAAAATAATTTTAAATAGACGATTTCCCGTAATATATTAATAATAATACTTTAAATGAATGTTAAGCTCGTAAGGAGTCAATGGGTATAAAAATTTTTAACTATTCATAGTAGTGTAAGTCCACAGAAATTTTAAAAGTAGTACGGGTCCCGCTGGTATTAAATTTAAAACCCACTACTTTATAAATGAAAAGTCAGACTCGTAAAAGGAAAACAATGATTAAAAAACAAATAAAAATTATTCTAGTAGTGTATAAAACCCCCACCCAAATAAAATAGTAAAATACGAAACCCGCTGGGTATTTAACCTATACTTTTTTAATGAATTCAGGGGCTCGAAGGAAATCCCAAAGAAAATAAACATACAACATAATTTTAAATAGTGTAAGCCCCAACCCAAATATTAGTAGTAAAGAAATTTAGGAAGGACTAAATTTTATACACTTCCTTTTTTAATAAAAGAAAACTCGTAAGGAGGTCAAGATATAAAAACCCCGAAACATATTCCCCTAGTAAAATAGCTCCAACCCCAAAAAAAATATAGTAGTTTCGATCCCCCGCGTTATATTAAAAAAAACAAAAACAATTTATAATGAATGTAGAAATCGTAAAAAAATCCCAAAGATTTTAAAAAATACAAAATATTTATAGTAGTGTATAGCTCCCCCCCGAAATTTATAGTTTGACGATAAAATGGCGTATATTAATAAATATAATTTATAATTTAAAAGTTTAGACTCGTAAAGGGGTTCAATGATATTAAACATATAAAAATATTTTAAAAGTAGTGGTATACCCTTTTTTCCAAAATATATAAATAGTACGATCCAGCTTGGGATATTAAAAATAAATAAAAAAAATTTATAAAAGAAAAGTCAGATCGTAAGGAAATCAATATATAAACATTAACATATTTATAGATAAGTGTATAGCTCCCCCAAAAAATATAGTAGACGACCAGCTGGTATATTAACCCCTACCACTTTATAAAAAAATGTCAGACTCGTAAGGAAAATTTAATGATATTAAAAAAATAAAAACATTATTCATTTGTAGTGTTAAGCCCCCACCGAAAATAATATAAATAATAAAAGGGTCCAGCTGGTATATTAAACCCCCCCCCCCATTTTATAATGAATGCCCGCCCCGTAAGGAAGTCAATGATAATAAACCCTACAACATAAATTTAAAAGAGTAAATAGCCCCCCAAAGAAATTTTCAGTAGTCGATCCAGGTGGTATATTAAACTATACTTTATAATGAAGTCCCGACTCGTAAGGAGTCAATGATATAAAAAAATAACAAAATTCCCTAGTAAGTATATAGCTCCCCCGAAGGGAATTAAGTAGTTTCGATCCAATTTGGCCCTATTTTTACTTCTAAATTTATAATGAATGTCAGATCGTAAGGGTCAATGATATTAAAAAATAACCCTTTTAAAAGGAGTGTATTAAATCCAACCAAATATAATTTGTGTACGTTCAGCTGGTATTAAATTTATACTTTTCCCCTTTTTAAGGAAAAGTTTTAAAACTCGGAAGGGAAATCAATGATAAAACATAAAACCCCTTTCTGGTAGTTTTTTAAACTCAACCCCAAATATATATCGACGATCCCCCCCATTTAAAACAACTTTTTTAAGAAATTTTGCCCGTTCTGAAAAACCATAAAATTTAAAAAGTTAAAATATACCCCAACCCCCGAAATAATGTAATCCCCTCCAGCCCGGCTTCAATACTTTGGAAATCAAACTCCCAAGAACTCACACCTAAACCAAAAAATTTAAAAAACATTAAAGGGAAACCCCTCCACCAAAATAAGTTGGCGCCAAAACCCCCCCCATTTTATTTTCCTTCCCGCTTTTTAAAAATGCCCGCCGCTTAATGTCCAAAAATTAAAAAATATTTCACACCCTTTGTGTAAGAAACGCTAAGGAAAAATCCATCCGCCCCCGGAAAAATTAAACACACACTTTTTAAGAAAACCAGTCGTTAAAGGGTATTATTAAACCCCAAAACCCAATTTTAAAAAGCTAATTAACCTTAAAAAAATACCCAGTACGTCCCGTGGACTTTACTACACTTTTTTAAGGCAGGCCCGTAAAGCCCCAAAGAAAAAAATTTTTAAAAATTTTAAATGAGGCACATAAAACTCCCCCCCCCCCCCAAAAAAAAAAATACGGGCCAATTGGCTATTAAACCTAAATTTTAAGCTGTCAGCTGCCCTAAAACCCAAGTATAAAAAAAACATACCAAAAGTAAAAATAAAATCCAGAAATTATTTAAATACAACCCCTTCCCCAAAAAATTTCTGTTTAAAGAATGTCAGACTCGAAAGGGGTCAAGGGTTTTAAAAAAAAACATAAAAATAAATAGCGAAAAGCCCCCCCCACCCCCCAAATAAATATAGTACGTCCAGTGGTTAATTAAACTATACTTTATTTAAAAATGTCAGGACTCGTTTAAAGGGGCCCAAAGATATAAACAAATTTAAAATATTAATTTGCAAATGTTTTACCCCCGCCCCGGAAAAAAATGAAGGTCGATCCCAACCCGCCTCTAAGTAAACACTTTTACTTTTAAAATGAATGTCAGACTGTAAGGAAAATTTAATTTATATAAACCTAAATATTCATAGTAGAATATTGCTCCCCCCGAAACCATAGTAGTAGGATCCAGCCCGGTATAAATTATACTTCTTTATAATTGAAGTAGATGTAAGGGGAAGGCAATGAAATTAAAAAATAACAAAAAATTCCCCTAGTAGGTTTTAGCTCCCCCCGAAATAAAATAGTAGTACGATCCGCCCCGGGATATTAACACTTTACTTTATAATAAGGAAATTTTCCCGGCTCCCCACAACCCGGGGGTCAATGATATAAACACCTAACATTTTTAAAGTAGGTATAAACCCCCCACCCAAATTTTTTTAAATTTTAAATTTTTGGTTTCGATCCAGCTGGTTTTTAAATTTAAAACCCAAATTTATATAAGAATGTCAGACTTTTGTAAGGAGGGCAAAAGATATTAAAAAACGTAACATATTAAAAGTAGTTATTGCCCCCCACCGAAATATTATAGTGTAAGGGTCCAGATGGTTTATTAAATACCCACCCTTTTTTTAAAGAATGTCAGACTCGTAGGAGTTTAATGATAAAACAAAACATATTTTTAATAAATTTTGTTAAAAGCCCCCCACCCAAAATATTTTAGTTTGTTAAAGAAACCAGTGGGTATATTAAACTTCTACTTTTTAATGAATGTCAGACTCGTAAGGAGGGCAAGATATTTAAACCCCCAAAAACATTATTAAAAAGTTTTGTTATAAACCCCCCCAAAAATATAAAAGTAGTTTCGATCCACTGGTATATTAAACTACTTCCCTTTTTAAAAGAATGTCAGAACCCTAAGGAGTCAATGATTAAAACAAAAACATAATTTATTAAATTATTTTATAAACCCCCACCGAAATATTAAATAAATAGATCCAGCTGATTTTATTAAACACCCTAAATTTATTTAAAGAATGTCAGGATCGTAAGGAGTCAAAAGATAAAACAAAACATTTTTATAGTAGTTATAGTCCACCGGAAAATATTTTAGTTTTTTTACGATCCAGGGTTTATATAATACTACTAAAATTTATAATGGGAAAGTCAGGGTTTTAAAAGGGGGTCAATGAATAAACATTTTAAAAAAAAATTCATTTTGTTGGGGTTTTAGCTCCACCGAAAAATTTTAGTAGTACGATCAAAA
Organism: Sweltsa coloradensis; assembly: GCA_024449915.1. Taxonomy (NCBI): domain Eukaryota; kingdom Metazoa; phylum Arthropoda; class Insecta; order Plecoptera; family Chloroperlidae; genus Sweltsa; species Sweltsa coloradensis. Next base: position 26,977 of record JAMZAV010004203.1, read on the forward strand.
TGGGTATATTTAAAAACTAATACTTTATAATGAATGTCAGACTCCCTAAGGAGTAAGGGTAAAAAACATAAACCCTATTCATAGTAGGGTTTTAGCCCCCGAAATTTTATAGTAGTAGATCCAGCCCGGTAAAAATTTAAACTCTTCCCTTTAAAAAGAATGTCAGACTCGTAAGGGGTCAATGATTAAAAAATACACATATTATAGTAGTTAATAGTTTCCCCCGAAATTTTTATAGTAGGAAAGATCCCGCCCCCCGGGATATTTAAAACTATTTCTTTATAATGAATGTCAGACTGTAAGGGGGTTTAATGAATAAAACAAAACAACATATTTATAGTAGTTTTTTATAGCCTCCCCCGAAATAAAATTAGTAGTTTGATCCCGTTGGGATTATTTAATAAAACTACTTTATAATGAAAATGTCGACTCGTAAGGAGTCAATGATATAAACATTTAAAAAAATTAAAGTAGTTATAGCCCCCCACCGAAAAAATATAGTATTTTCGATCCAGCGGTATTTAAACAAATACTTCTTTTATAATGAAAATTTTCAGACTCGTAAAAGTTTAATGATATAAACAATTAAAATTTTTCATAGTAGTAATTTGCCCCACCGAAATATTTTCGTAGGACGATCCAGCTGGTATTTAAACTCTAAATTTATAATGAATGTCAGACTAGTAAGGATAGATAGATAGATAGATAGATAATCGTCTTTATTTTCCAGGCGGGATTAAGGCCAGCTAAACCTTTTCTTCCATCCAAACTTTAATTAAATACTTTTCAGATTTCTAATTTGTTAATAACAATTTGATTTACAATAAAAAATTTGATAAAATAACATTAATTTACATTTTTAAAGCGCATAAACTATACATATTACACATTTATACTATCATTCATACCATAATTATTAAGTGAATTGTCTACAGAAGTTAAAATCAAGAAAAAGCTTATTATTGTGAGTTTAAACATATTGTGCATGTTGTTGTCAGTATTCCCATCCATGGCATTTTTTGAAATAAAGTTCATGAATTTTACTCCTAAAGATATTGTAACTATTGATATGGGTGTCCCTAATGTTTGAAGGTAGAGCGTTCCAAGTTCTTATTGCACTGATAGTGAATGAATTATCGAGTAAGTTTGTCCTGTGAACGGGGAAAATGATTAAGTACCTGCCCTTGATCTAGTGTTAAAGAGATGATTTGAATGGAGGTACGTGAAGTTGGTAGCAAGATAAGACGGTAAAGAAGTTGATAATACGCGATGAAGGAGTCAATGATATAAACATATAACATATTCATAGTAGTGTATAGCTCCACCGAAATATATAGTAGTACGATCCAGCTAGTATATACACTACTACTTTATAATGAATGTCAGACTCGTAAGGAGTCAATGAACATATAACATATTCATACTAGTGTATAGCTTCACCGAAATATAAAGTAGTACGATCCAGCTACTACCTTTGGGTTTCTAGTAACCCAAAGGAACTACTGCTTTATTATGAAGGTCTGGCTCAGTAGGAGAGTCAATGATTTAACTGATAACACAAGTTAACTATTTTTTTTTTATCTGTCACAATTTTCTTTCACTTTTAATAAATGCTGGGCCAAAGGTGGATGTGTATTATAGATTAATTGACAACACCTGCATGCAAACCTATCTGTCAGATAAAACTGCAGTTGCACGGAACGATTGGTGAAGAACTACTAAATATATAGTATTTGTTCTGTCAATTAACTATCACATGTATCACACGCCTTGTAAATTTTGTAATTATATTAATAATTAATAATTTATTGTATTTTACCTGCCCAGAGGGCAGGAAGGCTAATGCAGGGCAAGTGTGCCCTCTGTAGCCTAACACAGTGATAACAGAGTTACAAATTAAACATTACATGAAAAACAACAAGAGAACATGACATTTATAAACACAAGACAAATTGAAAGGCAAAAGGCGGATAGGGGTACTTGAATCGCGGTAGAGGTCTGAAGACTCGAGGACGCGAAACGAGGTCGTGAAGCTCATTCCTGCCGCCTGCTTGAAGACGTTGCACGTAAGCCCCTGCGAGGGTGTCGAGTCGAGCGCTGATACCACCGACGCCGGTTTGGGCATACACGTCTTCATTCCGCGTCATCGGAGGAAGCCGCGCGATGCGGCGAAGGATTCTTCGCTCCAGCGAGAAGTATTGCTGGAGACATCCTCCAAAGACGGGTGTCAGCGCCGGGGCCGCGTATTCAAAGAGGGGACGGATGAAAGTTTTATAAGTGTGCCGTAGAGTGCGGAAACTGCATCCAGAAAGTCGCCCACGGAGCGTCACGAGTAAATTTAGTCTCGACCGCGCACGGTTGATGACGTCACGGCAATGAGCACCCCAGTTCAGAATGTCTGTAAAGGTTACTCCAAGGTACTTGGCAGACCGACTAGGGTACACCGTAGCGCCCCAAAGTGAGATGGACTGACGGAGTGGTCGTTGAGACATTTTCTGCGTTTTGTGCCGGTGGTGAAAAAGGATAAGCTGTGTCTTTAAGGCGTTCGGCAATACACGCCAACGACGCATCCAAGCTTCCAGAGCTTTAATTTGGCGCTGTAGACGGCGGAAGACTTCTCTCGCTGTGCGCCCTTTGCACCAGTAGGCCGTGTCGTCTGCATAGAGGGCTAAGGCAAGGTAACGGGACAAGGGAGGAGGAATATCGTGGCAGTAGATATATTGGTTATACTATGCTGATCTGAATATTTTTGATGCTCCTTATGCTCAATTAAAATCTCAGCAAACTAGTAAGTTTATCTAGATCTAGTTTCTGACGTCGATATAAAAATGTGCACAATATAGACTTGGTCTAACTACTTGTTATTTATGCAAATCGTATAATAAACAAAATCCAAGTTGGTTACAACATAGAAATACCGTTTCGTAATTGTTTCCTTCATTGCCGTACTAAAACCCAAATCCCACTAGACTTTACCGCAAACTATTTTGGTAAAGGTGTCAATACTACTGTTACAATTCTTATCAGTTGACTAAATAAACTTCCATCACTAGCCTCGAACCGGTATTATAATTAAAGATAATAAAATTATTACTAATATTTAAGTTAAGTTATAGATTATTATGCTTCCGACAAAGATGGCTCAAGCGTAAAACGAGAGACTCTGATTCCGGAGGTCCCGAGTTCGAATCCTGACGTGATCGGCAATCCTGACTGAAAGTTTTTCCCAAGAACTTTCTTCAGTCTTCAATTCGAATGCGAGGGGATTGAAACCTTGGGCATCCCTTCACAATTACCTTTCCATCTTAACTTGTAAAGGGCATGCAATTGACCCTGGGAAAGTTTTCCTTGTAAAATATTTAAATTATTATTAGCTTATTATTAATTTAGAGGTGTGAGCAATATTAACTTTATGCACTGACTCTCAATCAATATAATGTGTCAAACAAATTTGATTCCAGTTCCTTATGAAGACTTATATTTCATATGTACCTGAAGTGATTAATCACCTAAATTCAAGATATAATTCAACGAAAATAACGATTAAGTTATTAATTACACTGGCAGTTGACCTTTACCATTTCTTATGTTGACCTATTAAACATTGTCTCTAATTTCCAAAATTAACAGTTCTACGTGATTCCAGTCCATAACAATGATGTTATGTATACAAGTATTGCCATTATGTTCTATACACAATGGTATTAATATACCGACTGATCTTTACCGTTGCCACTTATTATTTATGCAGTATAAATTAGTTGTTAATCACCTAAACTAGGAAACGCTCAGTTGGACGCGTTGATAAGCGAGCACGTGCTATAGCTAGACCCACAATGCACTTTTTTTTTATTTTAAAATTTGCGACGTTCGCTGTCCACAGGGCCATGTTTCCGATATTATTTATTATTGCCAATGTATTTGGGTAAACCCGTATGTAAATCTTTACTTTGTGGATAAAATCCACCGCCATCTAGAGGACCTTGACTCATTGGGAAAAATATTTAAACTCTTTGGTGACAAATAATAGACTGCTTCCTCGAAAGTATTTTGATTACTTCTAGGTGGCAGTGCATTAGAAACTTCGCGCGTCTTTTCGTTGCCATGGCAACGTTACTTTTGTTATAATGTAATTTCCATCTACACTACTTATCGGATCAAACTAAAATTAACATATTCGTGACCGGACGGACATTCTAAATGATTTGGCTATCTCAGATTTTGTCGCCGGTTAGTTTGAAAAAAAAACTTTCGATTAACTTTAATGTAACTTTTTAACTTTTTGAACGATTTTGCCACAAAACTAATGGCATTCAATCGAGAACAAAGCTTGCGGATGGTCAAAATTTCAACTCGATCCGAGCCTCCGTTCGAACGTTATGGCGAGACATACAAACAAAAAAAAAAAAAAAAAAAAACGAGTGACAAATTTTTCCGGCAGAGTCAAATGGAAACGCTCGCTTCGCTCGCTTAACTATAAGTTTTACTTCTATCCCCTTGAACACAACGAAATTACAATAACTAGGAAACGCTCAGTTGGACGCGTTGATAAGCGAGCACGTGCTATAGCTAGACCCACATTGCACATTTTTTTAAATTTTAAAATTTACGACGTTCGCGTTTCCAGTATTATTTATTATTGCCAAGGTATTTGGGTAAACCCGTGTGTAAATCTTTACTTTAAAATCCACCGCCATCTAGAGGACCTTGACTCCTTGGGAAAACTTTTAAAGCTCCGCGCAGATCGCGCCACTGCACTAACACCCCAATGACGTACATAAGCTTTGCGTAGCAAAGCGCTAGACGCTCAGTCTCCTATCCTTCCAACCGAGCGCTAGCGTAACAATTTGAAGCCTCTCTAGTAGGGAAAAATCACTTCACTGCAACATAGATACTTCATCTAGTTGAATGAACTAAGATGCAGTGGATTATTTGAACGTCGCGGGGATAAACAAATACGTAAACAAATGGCGGACATTTTATATTTTGCTTCTATGTGTGAAACGAGAAAAATTGTCATTACTTTCATAAAACAAACCAGAAACCGTCCCGGGCCTAGGCCCAGATAAAGAAAATTATTTATAATACAACAGTGTAAGCCTTTAGTTCCATTAGGCTATAGAACTACATTCAATTAATGCTAACATTACACGTTTGACAAGCCCTAGGCCTCTCCTAGGCAACCCTAGACCTGCACGACCTTGTTCAGACACATATTCCGCACAAATAACTAGTTTTGATTACTAAAAGCCTAATGCAGATAGACAATAGTATGATAGTCCACCAACTTGAATTGCTTTGTTCGGAAATCGGAGTAACTGAGAGATTTGAGGAAGAAAGACTGTTTTTCTTCAATAATAACGAGAAATCGCCATCTTGCGGTTTTGATTTTACACCGCTTGTTAACACAAAGGCTGTTAAATTTAAGGGTACGATACATTTAGACGGCGGTGGGTTTTTCCCTACTAGAGACAGGTTCAAATTGTTATGCTCCCCACGGCTATACTGTGTGTCTAGCGCTTAGCTTATACAGAGTCGATAAAGAAGTTTCCCCGTTGGGGAGGTCCTCCAACTCCCTATACCGCCCTGGGTTAAATAAAAAGTCGGTTTTTGGCGTTTGGAATCTAACGTTCCGCGCGACTCTGTGTGACGATTGATGGAACTACTTCAATAAAAGTACGTCATTTTTCTACTAGTAGTTAACAGTCGATGACGACAAATGGCGGAAACGTCAAAATATTAAATACGATCGAATGTTGGCGAATGTTTTGGCATAAAGCAAACTCTCTTCATTAATGAGGATATTTCTGATGGAGTAGACCTAAGCTTAGGACCTAGGCCGACAATATGTATTGTTCAAGATTTCGATTTGAGTGCCTAGGGCGTACTTACGTCTGAAAACTGTATTGTGGCCTTGGGCCTAGGCTACACTTACGTCCGTTAGGCTTGAACAAGACATATCTCAAATTATTTCGCACGAAAATGTCAGTGACGCCTGCGCAACACTTTATAGTACAATAATAAATCAAAAGTAAATCGTTTTAAAAGACTAGGGCCCAGGGCTAATATGATTGAAATAAATTGAAGTTTGACGTTTCGTATGTTGTTTGTTGATTTCAGCGTCACTGCACATCGATAATCTACTGACCGTATTTAGCGTGCAGTGCTTTTATTAGTTTCACATTGGAGCCGCTCTCAGCGCGCAGGACGTTAGATTCCGTTTTGACTTGGGAGTAAGGGGACCTCCCCAAAGGGAAACTTCTTTTTCGACTCTGGCTTATATTACGTCATTGACTAACCCCCAAAACCAGGGTCCACTTGATACTTATTCCGAGCTGCTTGTAAGGTATCTAGTGGACCCTGCCCTAAGACCGTGGCGGCGTTTGAAATAAACTATGTATAGCAGGCTCTGCATTGTCAAAATCTGTATGCTTCCTCGATTGTTTGTTTACGTATTGTTTTACCTAGGCCCCTAGGCCTACTTGGAATAAGGCTACTAAGGACTAGGGCCTAGGCTTTTCTTCAGCATTAGATGTAGACCTAGGCATATCAATATCATGGTATTATAAATTAGCAAGTATAGGCCTAGACCCTACTTGCATACGCCTCAGCAAAGCCTAGGGCTTAGGCCTAGCCAGTGTTGATTTGTTGACATGAGAGAGGTTACGTAGGCAGGAGGCCGAATAAAGACACATGTCAGTATATTAAGTGTGGTTGTATTTATTTGTAGTAATAAACACGACAGTATGCCCTCCTTCTCCTTACACGAATACACACAGCAATTTGGGCATTTTGCTTTCAACATAAAACTATGCAAACTGACAGCAATAACAGTAGGCTGCTGACAGCTATGAGCAGCCATGACACCCGCAAGTTGGGCTATCACCGCCGTCTACACTCTACATCCGCCCAGGGTCCACTAGATACCTAACAGCAGCTTACAGCAGCTTAGCATAAGTATCTAGTGGACCCTGCATCCGCCTTTACAGGCATCCAGACGGCGGTGGGGGGTTAGTACAATAGCGCAGCGTGGTGAGTAAAAATCGCAGTGAACAAGCCAATTGTCGAGATAATTTATTGAAATTTCTAAAGATTTTTTTACATTAAAAAAGTGTCTTTATGCATAATGCATGTCTTTATTACTATCGTTGCTTTTAATGATTCAGTTTATTGCAAGCTATAGCGACGTAGGCTCATGGATTTGCAATAATTATGGTGACGATTGAAGAATGAACAGTACATTTTTTTTACTGTATATGATAAGATAGATATGATAGAACCTATATCCGAACACTTTCCATGTATTGTTTGATGAAACTAACAATAATCCACATAATCGTAAAATACTGTCGTAGCCTAAGTGGAGTTGATAATACGGGTTAAAAATTAAATCTTTAGAAAAAAAATCTGGTCCCTGCGGAGATTGAACCCGGGTCTGCCGCTTGAAGGACGTGCGTGTGTGTGTGTCTGTGCGTCTGTGTGACTGGAACAAGTTATTTCATAATTTGAAGAAAAAAAATCGGTATGTTTATAGCGTTATAAAACGTTGTGACCAATAAAAATCAAATAGCTAATAAACTAACGATCTCGGTACCGCAAACTTGTTAAAAACTCAAATCCAGCAAGAGAGATACCTAGGTTAAATTTCCGGTCAGTCCTATGTTGTAATTTATGGGTTGTGCACTATATAACTAATTAATACTATTTTCACTTATAAACAGCATTAAAAATTATCGTCTTTGGGTAGACTAACCATTTTGAAAGAAAATATGCATTATACATACAGAAAACTAAACGTTTAGCTTCACAAAATTGTATTCTGTTGTAGTGACACACAAACAAGTAGGTACGATAGCAAGCTAGCTGGGCATACAGAATACGACTGATCAGTCGTGAAACAGAGGGAGTAGGTTTTAGCACAGATGTGCTGTGAACAGACAATGGACATAAAGATGCCGTCATCGTTTAGTGATCGAGAGAGTTGCGAGATGGGATCAACGAATACACGAACGACTTGCCGCTGACAGGCGATGGATTGATGTGTAGTGGAAATATGGTTGAATGACTTAGGCGTAGTTTAAGAACGTATTAATGACGTAATTAAAATGGAGATTGGATTAAGTATCATGCGAGATGCTGACATAACATGGTTTTGTAAATGCAAATTATGGGGAATACGAATGCGGGGAGGGGGCTGAACCCCGTGTGGCCATTCTAAAATATACTCAACTCAAGACATTTTGTAATGGTAAGGTACTAAGCAAATGAAACTTTGCATAGCTAGCATATTATGCAAGGATGCCTTTAGCTTAGATTATTAACAGTTATTGTAGAAATGTAAGAAAACATTAAACCCTCGCTCATACCTGCGTAAAGGTAATGACATTAAAATATATAATGTTTGGTGGTCAGTTCACAGACAACAGATATTCGTTTCAGTACTGTTCCATCCATTCAGATGTATTATGCAACTACAATTTATTTTCTCACTCAGGATGCATGGTAAAGAATAGACTCGAGACTTACAATGAGAATACTTTATTTCACTTACACGTAAACACCAATACATCACGTCAACTCTCCGCCTCGGATGTCAGGCAACTGCCCCGCTCTCGGGCCGGTTTGTCTTATCAGCAGACAGACCCTATCATGCAGGGTAGCCATCTTTCGTACAAACTTAAACCATTACAATAATTCATAACATTCCTTCACACTAACAAAACAAAACAAATAAACATCAAAATTATGATTGTTCGTACATTCGCTAATACCAGATTATTTTAAAGTATAATGCCCAAAGTAATTACATCACCTTATTCTTTATATAACTGAGTGGGTAGACTCTAAATACAATTTATTTATTTATTTAAGTAGATTTCATTGATACTACCAAAACGTACCAAAGTAAATGTGTACTATTCTTCTTTCACACTTAATAACAAAACAAAACCAAGGCACCTCACCTAGTAATATAAATAACAATAATTTGCTCATTGCTCCTTTAAAGTTATGTTCACAGGTGCTTAGCTGTAGTTTCACCTGTCGGGTTCAGTTCTTTGTGATCGCCTGAGACCAGGGCTTTCGGTATCTACTTCTGGTTTCCTTCTCTCTGGCTGGGGGGATTGATTGGCAATCGGGGCTGGACTGGGTAATTGTGGAGAATGGTGGTGTTTGAGGATGATTAGAACTACGTCGGGGTGACGGGATAGGGTGTTTGGGTGCCGGTATTGGGCATTCATGGTACTCATGGGTTTCCTGGTGGTCACGCTTTTCCAAACCCATAGAATGTTTCATATGGTTAGCATGCACCAGTCTGATGGACCCGTTTATGTCTACGAGGTAGGTCAAGCTTCCCGTTTTTTGTTTTACTTCCCCCAGTCTCCATTTACTTGGCTTGTTAATTCCGGGTGGGCTTTTCACTAGGACTAGTTCCCCCTCCAGGTATGTGTTGAGTTTCACATTAAAATATGTGTTTTTTTTGTTGCATAATTCAACATTTTGTTTTAGGAGGCTTCTTCCCATACATATTCGTAACAAAAATATAAATATAAATAATAATAATAATTCGTAATAATTTCCAAAAAACTTCAGAAGCCATGTCCCTATTGGGTTTATTATATAGGTTCACTGATATTCGTGACCCAACTGCTCTAAAATCATATTTCACGGGCTGTGTTTTACCTGTGATTGAGTACTGTACTCCAATTTGGGCATTATCAGCTGATACCAACATTAAAAAATTAGATAGAGTACTTTCATTTTCTGTGCAATTGTACGTCATCGTGTCCCAGCTTTTAATGCCTGGTCTCGTCAAAAAATTTATGAGTGAACTTTTCATGACAGATCTAGCCACTCGAAGAAAACGCTATGACATGTCCTTCTTGCACCGTATCATCAATGGCATTTTCCGGTCCACCAGTCTTGTCTCTATGTTTCCACTCCATTTCCATCCCGCTTTACTAGGCTTACGCACCTTTTTCATGTAGCTAGACCTAGACTTTCTATTACCCGTAGATCAATCACCTTTCGTTTACCTTCTTTATAATAATTTACCTAATTTACCAAAGTTCGACATATTCTCTGATTTTAATACTTTCAAAAAATCAATCCGTGATTGGACTGCAGTTGAAGGTCATTAGCATTTCCCCCTCTATTCTTTCAAACATTTTTTACTCTTATGTTTGTTGCACTTATAATTTTGATATATTTGTTTATTATATTTTTAATTGTTTGTTAATTTGTAGGTTTATTAATTGTAATTTTAATTTTTACTTATTTATATATTTTTTAGGATTGTCTATGTAAAATGGTACTTGTGCTGTACGAGACTCTTATATAAATAAATAAATAAAATAAATAAATAAACATTTCTAGTTTTGTTCTTGGTTTGTAACTCAACATCATTTCTGCTGGGGATAGTTGTGTAACAGTGGATGGAGTATTCCTAATGTGAAATAAGAAATTGTCTATCCTCTGTTGCATACTTAGTTTACTCTGGTCTCTTTTGAGTTTGTTTACCTCAATCTTATATTTATTTAGTAGTAGTAGGGTTGACTGTTTGTACTTTTCTTTTTCAGCCAATCCTTTTTGCCCCCGAAAGAAAGATGGGCTTGCTTATTTGGTTTCCATTAGTTTTACGAATTTTACAAGTGGTCTGCTTTAAATGGCGGGCCATTTGGGAAAAAAAAACTAAAAATCAGGCAAACCAAAGATGCAATAATTGGCGTAGCTTTAAAAAAAACACTGTCTGTAGTATGGTTTACAGTCTTTGGCCACACATAACCTTTTTGAAAAACTATAAAACCAGTATCCTACCTCCGGGTTTTAACATTTTCATTTTTACAATCCCGGGGTGTGATCATGGTTAGTGTTAGTACATACTTTTAATTTGTGGGGGTTACCCACGGTTTCGCCCACTTAATAAAATTTTTTTTTTTCATCCGGGGGGGGACCGTTCGTTCTCCTACTAAAATAAGTTTTTCAGATTTTGGTTGTTTACAAAAATCTGGCCCCTTGCTGGGTCAGTGTTAAAACTTTAAAATATTTAATTTTTTCCCGGGTATTTTTCGCAAATTTGGGGCTAGCAGAAAACCGGTTTTCTTGACTTTTCAATTGGTCTACCAAGTTATTGACAGGAGAAAAAAAAAAAACTGGGGGTTTTAAAAAAATAACTTTCTGCTTTTACATTTTTTTAAAGGCAACCTTGAATAGCGCGCATTCGAATTTGGCATCCCTTTCTGTTTTTGTTTCGTATTTGATAAGTTGCAAGGATGATAGCCCACTTTGCAATTAAAGCCGGGGCTAGAGTGGGGATCCCTTCTTGGGGACCGCATGATAGAGCTTTAGCTGAGATGATGATAGAGGGGGGAAAAGTTTTGTTACAGGAAAAAAAACTTTACCCCAAAGAGATATTTAAAAAATTTCTTGACCCAAAATTATGACATGGTTTTTTTTTTCAAAAATGCGAGTAAGCCTTTTTGGGGTGAGCTTAGCGTACCTGACTAAAAAACATAAAGGGACTTTTTCCACTCCATCGATAACGTTGGCGAGGACTGCCCCTACGCCAAGCTCGAACACGCAGGTAAAACAATGGTTTGGTGGGATTTAGGGGAACCCCAACACTTTTTTTTTTCTTAGTAACTTTTTTAACTTAAGGAAAAAGCTATTCGGGCATTCTTCATTCCACTCCCATTTTACCCTTTTTCCTAGTAATCATGTAATTGCTTTATTTGCATGATAACTGGGTAGAAATCGTTGTAAAAATAAGGAACCCGAGGTATACTTTAAACGGGTTTCATCTTGGGTTCAGGAAAGGTACCCCCAAAATTACACCCTTAAGTTTCTCTTCCTTTGGATTTTTACCCTTTTTCATCTTATATTGCCTAAGATAGTTCCCGACGATTTATAGAACCAAAACTTCTCGAATTAACCTTGAATTTATTTTTGGTAGCCTTTTTAAGGACCTCTCTGACGTAACCTCTTTTTTCCCCTTGTCGCGCCCTGTATAAGATGTCGCTATGCGACAAAGGTTTGGGATGCCCGGGGGTGAGTATCTCGTCACCGACAGACTAAAAAAAAATTTTTTCCGGGTGCACAGCCCACTCCAAGGGCAATCTAGTGAACTATAAAAACCCTTTTAGTGTGTTGATCGTTAGAAATTTGGGACCTTGGGATAGCCGCAGTTGTGATACGCGTTCAAAAAGATCTAGTACAGTGAACACTCTATTTTGTGCTAGCGTCGCAAATATGTCATCCAGTAAAGGTGGGGTAGTGCTGGGGTTTTAAGGCACTTGTTCACTTTCCCCTTTAAAAATCTACTCAAAACCCTGATTCTATTCTTTTTTTTTGGTACAACTACTAGGGGTGACGCCCTTGGGCTGTGCTTCCCCGGTTTAAACTCCCCCTGGGGGAGGGAATTGCTCAATTTCCGATTCAACTTGGGCTCAATGCATAGGGCCCTAAATATGGTTTATGGAAAAATAAAGCACGGCTTTTCCCTCAATTGCCCCGTTATTTTTTTTATCAAACCTGGGGGAAAAAATTTTTGTTGCAACTCTTTGTTTCCCCTCGTTTCGCCCAATAACTTAAAAGGGATCCACAGTTTTTCCGGCCCTGTAATTCTTCCCCTTTTTGGTCTTTCCAAAAGCCAGGGGTTTTTAACAAGGGCGTAAAGTGAGGTTTTAGGTGGCGATTTGTTATGAGGGAAAAATTGTTTGGTTTGCCCAAAAATAATAATTTACTACATTGTGTCAAAATGCCCAAAAACAAAATAATAATTCTAAAATACAGTGATGATTTTTCGGTAAAAAACGTGGATTCAATCAATGAAAGGAATTTTGGAATAGAACACAACATTCAGACCATTATAGGAATTGTACACAGACTACCCAAACCCCCGTCTGACCCGGGGGACAAACTGCCCAGGGTTTTTTCTCTCCCAAAATTTAAAGTTGAAGGTTAAAATTTAAATAAGGGGCAAAGCCCATCTGCAAAATATCAGCTAGACCTAGGGGGAATTTTCCCCCCGAAGTTAGAGGGCGAGCCGGCATTGACGTGGACACTCCCCCACCCCCCGCATCTGCTATAGGGGGGGGGAGGGGGCAAGTGTACTACCATATTACTATGATATTTGCGAGATAACTTTGCCGGTTTTCCCCCTTGTACGATTGGTGAGGGAAAACCAGGGATGAGTTTCCTTCAAACAAAAGTTTTTTAAAAAAAATCAACAATAAATTTGATTCATTAATACTATTTAAAGAGTTTTCCCGCACAATCACAAACATGTTTTTGATTTAATTTAAAGCAGACAAATACAAACCATGAAAGGCGACAGCATCGACTTTTTTCGAAATTCAGGAGATCTTGGGTTCTTTCCCTGAATCTACTGGCCTTTTATATTTGGTTTTTCTCAGTTCTACTACAAATGATGGTGTGTTTCATTTAAATTTAAAAAAAGCCGGATATTCCTTCACATTTTACCCTTTTACCTGGGTCCGGGGTATCAAAAGTAAATTAATTTTTTTTAAAATATATCTACAAAAAAAAGTAGAGAGAATATTTATCCAAACGGGAATAACTGGGGTCCTCAGGTTAAACCCAAATAAAGAATGAGGGGGAATTGTTGTTACACCGTAAATTTGGGTAAGACTAAGTAAGGAAGCTTGAAGACCTCTAGGTTTTATTCACTTTTGGGAAAAACTACGTCTATATCTTTTTAAATTTATTGAACTTTATTTATAAAAACAATTGGTAAAAAAATTATTCTAAAATTTTGTTGTAGGCCTATTGGTCACCCAAAATGCAGGACCCCCTGTTTTTTGGTGTTTGGTTTCTGAATAGTCTGCAGCGCCCCTACCCCCCCCAATGTCCGGGGTAAGTCCCTTTGACAGTAGTTTCATGACCCCAATTCCGTGGTAAGTTGCGTGAAGTAGTTTAAAATACGACCCCCAAATCCCGTGGTAGTTGCTTTTACAGTATGATTAACATCGACCACCAATCTCCGTGGTAAGTTCGTAAAACAGTATGTTTTAACATACGACCCCCAAATCTCCGGGGAATTTGCGTTGACAGTTTGATTAACATACACCCCCAAATCTCCGGGGTAATTGCTTGACAGATGTTTAACTACGACCACCAATCTCCGTGGAAGTCGCCTTGACAGAGATTAACATACGACCCCCAATCTCCGTGGAAAGTTGCGTGACAGTAGAAAACATACGACCCCAATCCCCGTGCTAAGTTTTGGGTTGACAGTATGTTTAAAACATACGACCCCCAAAATCTCCGTGGAAATTTTGCTTTGACAGTATGTTTTACATGACCAAAATTTCCCCGGGGTAATTTGCTTTTGACAGTAGATTAACATACACCACCAATCTCCGTGGTAAGTTGCGTTGACAGTATGATTAACATACGACCCCCAATCTCCGGGGAATTTGCTTTGACAGTAGATAACATACGCCCACCAAATCCGTGGAAAGTTGCTTTGACAGTATGTTTAAAATACGACCCACCAATCCCGTGGTAAGTTGCGTTGACATATGAAAAACATACGACCCCCAAATTCCGTGGTAAGTTGCTTTGACAGTATGATTAACATACGACCACCAATCTCCGGGTAATTTTGCTTTGACAGTATGATTAACATACGACACCAAATCTCCGTGGTAAGTTGCGTTGACATATGATTAACATACGACCCCCAAATTCCGTGGTAAGTGCTTGACAGTAGATTAACATCGACCACCAATCTCCGTGGTAAGTCGCGTTGACAGTATGTTAACATAGACCACCAATCTCCGTGGTAATTGCGTTGCAGGGGATTAAATCGACCCCCAAATCTCTGTGGTAAGTTGCGTTAAAAGTATGTTTAACATACAAACCCCCCAATCCCGTGGAAAAGTCGTTGACGTATGATTAACTACACCCCCAAATCTCCGTGCTAATTGCTTTGACAGTTGTTTAACAACGCCACCAATTCGTGGTAAGTTGCGTTGACAGATGTTTAAATACGCCCCCCAAACTCCGTGGAAAGTCGCTTTGACAGTTGATTAAATACGACCCCCAATTCCCCGTGGTAATTTTCTTTGACAGTTGTTTTAACATACACCCCCAAATCTCCGGGTAAGTTGCGTTGACAGTTGATTAACATACGCCACCAATCTCCGTGGTAAGTTGCGTTGACAGTATGTTAACAACGACCACCAAATCCCCGGGGTATTGCGTTGCAGTATGATTAAATACGACCACCAATCCCGTGGAAATTTTGCTTTACAGTATGATTTCCATACCCCCACCAATCCCCGGGTAAGTTGCTTTTGCAGTATGTTTTCCCTACGACCCCCAATTCCGGGGAAAGTCGCGTTGACAGTTGATTTCCCATCGACCCCCCAATTTCCGGGGGAAGTTGCGTTGACAGTATGATTAACATACGACCCCCAATCCCGTGGTAAGTTGGGGTGACAGAAATTTTAACATCGACCCCCAATCCCGGGGAATTTTCGTTGACAGTATGAAACATAGACCACCAATCTCCGGGGTAAGTTGCGTTGACATTTTTGATTTTTTTCGCCTCCAATGTTGGGGTACGCGCCTCCTCGACAAGTTTTCATACGCACAGGGGGACGGATTTTTTTGAGGTTACTTTAAATTTTGGATGCGGTGGTCCACCCTTCTCTCTATTAGGAGAATCCCACAAAAAAATTTGACGTTTTTAACGTTGCAGACATAGAGTATAGAAAATAAGTTTCTCTTTAGAGGAAGCCAACCTGATTTTACGGGAACTTTTGAGATTTTCTTAGGTTGTGTGATGTGGTTTTTGCACATTGATTTTGTGATGCCATTTTGGAGGTTCTCCAGCCATAACATCGTTTAACGACAGTTGCCCTCTTCTAAACAAGGTCTTGACGTTTGGTCATAAGGCCCCTTGCCCTACTTGGTAATGATCGAATCTTTCTTAGGAATAACCTTGATTAGGAAACCGACACTCTGCCTGTTTTCAAGCCTCCAAGTTCTCAGTTCTGTTTGTTTAACTTCCCTTCTTTAGTCAAAAACGATGAGAACTGTTGTTGTGTCTGGTGACCCTTGGGGAGTAAAAAAGAGCGAAATCATTGTTTTTGGTTGTCATGGTGTCTGAAACGACTGTTGGAAATGATTTAAAAAACGCAAAATTCTTCCCAGGCCAGCTTTTTTCGATGCTGAAGGGGGGGTGTAACATTGGCTGAAGGATATCTACATCTTCTCTTCCCCGGGCCTTAAGATGCTCTAGTTTTGATTGCATTTTATCGCTTTCTTCAGCATGGAAAATTGGCTCATGATCGGGCTGATCTTGTGGATAGATACGCGAGCATTGGTGCACCAGTATTTACCTTGGGAAGAAATTGACATTTGTCAAGGGATCCAAATGACTTTTTGTTCTCAGGGGTTTTGGGGTGAACCTTGGCTAAGTAGGGCTCGACCTATCGTGGATCTTGCTCGGCCTTTTTGGGGAATAATGATGATTGCCATGCTTTATTTTGTTCGTGACATCGTCAGACAAAGGGTGTCAAAGAACCTTGCCAAAACCTTATTCGTCTTCTTCATGTCTACAGAACAAAAGGACTCAAACTGGGTATTAACCTTTAATTTTTTAAACAAAAAAAGGTGTAACGCTCTCTTAAATTGGGCTGCCCATGAAAGGGGTAATAAATATAACCCGGAATTCCCTTTCCCTACACCCGGTCCCCAGGCTTGGGAAAGGAAGTGAAACAAAGGGGTGGGGTGTTTGCCCCCTTTTTATTTCCTTTTTGGGGCGGATCTTCGCCCAAAGTTTTTGCGAGATACGGCGAAAAAAACGGCCGCTAGAAGGGCCCAAAAATTCCAACGCGAGTACAGAGTCGCTCATCCGCCATCTTTAGTGCCCAAAATGGAGAGATTTTTTAGAACAAACATCTTAACAATTGTTTATAAAAATTCCATTTTGTATGTTAAAAAACGTTTTTCGATTTTTGAGCTGTCAAAGAAAGGGACAATATTTTTTTTTGATTTTTTCTCAGCAACAGGTTATTTTCAACCCCCAAACAAAAAAAAAATCACATTTAAAAAATTTTTAAAAAATAAAATACATAATTTAAACATTCCCCCGGGAAAAAGTATAAACATTATTCAAAAAATTAATACAAAAGTGAAACTAAATAAAAAAAGGTTAATTTTTAAAAAAAAGAGTAAAAAACCCAAAATGATTGAAAAAACTAGATTATAAAAAAAAATTTTGTAAAAAGGTAAGACATACATGGTAAAAAGGCATAATAAGCTGCTTAAAAGTGTAGTTTTTATCACCAGAGGAAAATAAAATAGGGGGGAAAATTCCAGGGGAGGAAAGGAGGTGGGGGTATGGGAACAACCCAGCACATAGGTGGGAAAAAAGACAAAATACCAAACATTAATCAAGTATTTTTTTTTAGCGTCAGCCGTTTTTGGTCATAATGCGCCACGTACCTAGGGGTATGGGGAGAATCCCGGGTTTTTTTTTTTTTGGATTTAAAGGCGCGTCAAAAGTTTGGCAAAGCACCCTCAACCTAGGAAGGGGGGAAAAGGGGCCCATGCGGGCGAAACCCGCCGGGGAAAGGGGAAAAAGGGGGGTTCTCACGTCGCGGTCGGATTGTCTTTTTTCATCGTTCGAGGTACCCTTGTCGTCATCGGTCGAGAGGTCGTCAAGGGGAAGGAGGCAAGGTCCCCGACACATTGCCAGAGCTCGCCTTTTTGTTTTGGAGAGTAAAATACTACCCTTTATACTAGCTGATTTTGCGAGGTGGATTTTTTTCTTGAACGCCCTTTTTAAATTTTCAGAGCCATGTCTAGACCAATTCTACCCCCGGGCCCCGGGGGGGGTTGTGTCAGAACACCCGGGTAGGGGGAGGGGTTTTTTCACGCGCGGTCGTCACGTCTTTTTCATCATCGTTTTGCGTGTCATTATCCGTTGTTGAGGACGTCGCAATGAAAGAGGATCTGGTGTCCCCGACGAGATTGCCCAGCTCGTCTCTAGTTTTGGGGAGCGATATACTCTTACTCTTACGAGCTGTGTTTGGGGTGGGCTTTTTTTCTTTAAAGCCTCATACGATTAGCAGAGCATGCTCTGGTCATTTCTACACCGGGTCAGATGGGGAACCATTGACAGATAAGACCGACAGTGTTGGGTCGGGGTTCAGCGCGCAACTTGAAAACGGGAGTCCCTGTTTAAAATTTCTTCGGATCGGCAATCTTGATGAAGGTTTTTTTCCGGGGGTTTTTCCCAGTCGTTAATGCGAATGCAAAGGTGGTCATCTTTAAAAGCCCTTTGGGAAACCCTTTACAAATTTTCCTATCCGCAACATCCTAGTTAGCCACCTGAAGAGGGGCATGAATTGCACCCTGGGGGATGCTTCCACAAAAATTATTTTTAATTATTATTATTATTATTATTATTTTTTATTATTATTTTTATTTTTATTTTTATTAAAATTTTTTTTTTTTATTATTTATTATTATTTTTATTATTTTTGGAGGGGTTCCCTGCCGCTGTCGTTTTCTCATCGAGTATCGTCGTTGTCGTCTCTGGTAGTTCGTCGAGGGTTTTAGTTTATTGGATTTTTTCGGGTTTAAGGGTCGTCAACCCCTTAGCTTATATTTTCGCCTAGGTCCCCGACGTCTTACTTTTGAGGAGTAAAAAGTCCTTTAAAGTCAGCTGATTTTTACGGAGGACTCCAGAAATTTGAATAAGTTAAATGCCAAGCTATATGTACCCTCCCACATTTTCACAATACTTAAAAAAATAAATTTACTGTGCCCTTTTCTGCATCCTTGCAAAACGTGGCAAAATTTTATTTTTGGGCATACTAGTCAGAAACAGCCCCGGGTAAAGGGGGGGAAACGGGGGTTCTCACGTCGCGGTCGTCATTTTTTGTCATCGTTTATGTTTAGTTCATGTCGTTTTGTTTTGTCGTCGTCTGGGAGATCGTCAAGGAAATTTTTTTAAAATTTTTTTTTTAGGATTAAAGACCTGTTTTGTTTTTTTTTTGGATTTAAGGGCGGCAACCGTTAGGTCAAATGCACACTCTAACCTAGGGGGGCCCGGGGGGGGGGGGGGGGGGGGAGGGGCCCAGCTGTCAGAACCAGGCCCGGGTTGAGGGGGAAAGGGGGTTCTTTCGTCGCGGTCGTATTGTCTTTGTCATCGTTTGGTGTAATTGTCGTCATTGTCTCGAAGGGTTTTCAAGGAAGGGGGCAAGGTCCCCGACGACGATTTTCCCGAGCTCGCTCTTGATTTGGGGAGTAAAAACACCCTTTATTTACTGAGTTTGCGAGGTGGACTTTTTTTCTTGAATCGCCTCTTACATTAGCAGAGCCTGCTCTGGGCCAATTCTACCCCGGGCCCCCGAGGGGGGGATTAAAGCGCGTCAAAAGCGTTTTAACCCTTTGGTTATAAGCCCACTCTAGCCTAAGGGATATGGGGGGGAGGGGCCTATGCTGGTCAGAAACCCGCCCCGGATTAGGGGAGGAAAAAGGGGGGGTTTTCACGTGGCGGTCGTAAATTTTCTTTTTATCGTTCGTAGTGTCCCCTTTTTCGTCATCGTCGTCGAGGGGTGTCAAGGGAAAAAGCAATTTCCCCCCAAGACGATTGCCATAGCTCGCCTCATTTTGGGGATAAAATACTCCCTTCTTATAGCTGTGTTTTTCGAGGGGGGCTTTTTTTTTTTGAATCGCCTTTTTCAAATTTGAGAGAAATACTCTGGGCCCAAATTTTACCCCCGGGCCCAGTGGGGGGTCCTGGATCGGCCCAAACTCGCTGTACCTTGGCAAAAAAACTAGAAAATTGTTACAAGATAATAATTACGAAAAAAATAACTCAAATAACGTCAAGAGGCTATTGAAACAAGTAGATCGCAAACTCCCCCAAAAGGTACGAGTACTAAATAAATCAAATGTGTTTTATTTTTGGTTTAAAAAATTATTGTTTAAACAAAAAATAGATTTTTTTCAAATATTTAGAAAAAAATATTTTTTGAACTGACGAAGCACATAAATTGGGGGTTCAAAAAAACAAGGAACCCCCAGCCGTATTTATGGTGAATGGGAGCCCAAGTTCTTTTAAAACTCATAGCGGACTTTTTAAAAACCTCGAGGGAAAAAGGTTGGAAAACCTTGCCACCACCCAATTTAAAAAAATAAATTCGTTTTTTGAGTACCCGTCAACTTTTGTGGGGGGCATTAAATTTAAAGCCGCCAAAAACAACCCCGTTGGGGCCAACAAATCAAAGAGGGGAATAGCCCAAATAGAAGACTAACTAAATAGGCTAGAAATCATAACCAAACAAATTGGGGCACGATTTTTACCGCGGGAGGCGCCAGAAAACAACGAGGCCATTTAGAACAACTTTTAAAAGATTAGCGCCTGTTGATGGACGGCTGAAAGTCGCGGTTTTCTTTCCCAAAAATTGCGGACTTTTGTCAAAATCAGAAGTTATAAAGTTTTGCTTGTAGGGGAATCGAACCCTTGGCCCCTTGCATTTAAAGCCGGGAAAACTAACCACAAGATCACTTACCTTGTACTCGACGGTAAGGGGCGAAAATTGCAAAAAAAGACAAAGCAAAACGAGGGTGCAAGATACGACTCGCATTACAACAAACATTTTTCAAAAAAGCTTTGAGAGTTATAATAGTATTTAAAAATTTAGGGGAATTAAAATATTTAAAAAAACTCGTAAGACGTACGGGAGCAGCCCTTTAAAATTCTTTATGAAAACCCTGGAGATAACAGTAGGAGCATCCAATATTTTTTGTGTAGGGAAATTTTAAATTTTTGTTTTCTTTGCTTTGTTTATAGAAGACGATAAAAGTTTCTCCCCAAAAAAAAACCTTTTTTATGACTTGGGTTTTTTTTTTTAGTTTTGCCTTATTTGGATAAGGGCGCGTAACCGTTGGTATAATGCGCCACCCAGCCTAGGGATGTGGGAACAAGAAAAGTCCCCCTGCTGGGCAAAAAAGTAGGGTAAAAGGGGGAAAGGTTCCGTCATCGCTTTTCATGTTTTGTTGAGGTCGTAAAAAATGGGTGGGGCCCGACGACGATGCCTCTAGTTTCGGGAGTACTTACTAATTGTTAGCGTGTACAAATGGCTTTTCCCCTATCCGGAATTACAAAAAATACAGAACCAACTTTATGTTCAAACTTTTTTAAAATTTGAGGTTATGGGGACTTTTCATATTGCTGAACGATCCACACTTTCATGGGAAAGGGAAAGGGGTGGTTACAAAAATAGTTTAAATTAAGATATGTTTTAGTAATAAATATTCTTTTCAACCGCATAAAAGATAGACATTTTACCCCCTAATAGATTCATTGCTCATCAAAAAGGATTCACGTCGAATTTTTGCATATTTTTAACGCAGATTGAAAAGATTTTTTTAAAGAGCTTAAAAAAGAAAGGAGTGCTGGGTAGATTAGCCCTTGGAAGGGAAACGACCGAGCCGCCCCGAGCCTCGGAGTTATGCAACCGCTGCATGGGGCAGAGTGAGGGAGTTCGCGTTTTAGACCATTTAAAAATTTTTAATGAAGATTTAACTACCAAACCAAAATGGGCAATTTGTTTCAAGAGATTAGACACAGAATTTCCCCCGTCAAGTGAGACAAGAGGCCTTTAAAAATGCTTTCAAGAAAAATTTTTTTTAAAAAATTTTTTGGTTTAAGGGCCGAACGGCCGAAAAGGGGGGAGAACTGCAAGTCCTGGAAGAATCAGTAACGGAAAGGGGGGGAAGAGCGAAAGTCGCTCACGTCGCCGGCAGAGCTCACCATAGTTTCGGGAGAAAATACTCCCCTATAAACTAGCGATTTTTGCGAGATGGACTTACCCTTTTTTCGTTTTTTTACGAAAGCAGAGCCATA
Source organism: Sweltsa coloradensis (assembly GCA_024449915.1). NCBI lineage: Eukaryota > Metazoa > Arthropoda > Insecta > Plecoptera > Chloroperlidae > Sweltsa > Sweltsa coloradensis. The sequence goes on from JAMZAV010004203.1 coordinate 48,869, forward strand.
GATATAATATACCCCCTAGCCATGTAGGGCCAGAATCATCCCGGGTCAAGACGGGGAACTTACATGTATTTACAAAAAAACAATCCAAATCAATTCAATCCCGTTTTAAAAGTACAAAATAAATACCGGAACCCCTTAAGAAACAAAGCTGAAGTGTGATTAAAATTATTATTTTTCAACAAAAAAAAATTTTTTTACAGGAAAGCGTCAAAATATTTATGAAAGCCGATCAGGAGTTTTTAAAAGACTGTCGTACCACAAACTCATAGGATTAAGCACAACACATTGGTGGGGAGATTTTGGATTATTTGCCTGATCTGTCAAAACAAAATTTAGAAAAAACCCCAGCCGTCTTATTTTAAATGGAAAACCCGTCCTCTTTTTTAGCGGACTTTTTGGGGAACCTAAGGCAAAATGGTTCAAACTACCTGCCAACCACCCTAAAAATTAGGTGTCATCCAAAAAAATTTTCATTGTTTAATAGCAACATTTTAGTTTTAATTTTTGTAGGTTTGAATCGCAAGATTTTTTTGTAAATGTTAAAGCCCCACCTAAAAAAAAGTTTTTTGGTTTTTTTTTTTCAAATATCAGAAAATTTGTCAGCGTTTGACCTAGAGCGACGAATGTAGCACCACCCACAAAAAACCCAAATCCCAGGGTTTCCCAATTTTTTCCGTTGTAAGGAAAACCTTTTAAAGGGGGCCCCTTTTTTTTTTTTTTGGGCGAAAAAAAAAAAAGGGTTTTTTTTTGGGTTTCAAAACCCCTTTTTTAAAAAGGAAAAAAAAGA
>JAMZAV010004204.1:0-57461 GCA_024449915.1 Sweltsa coloradensis
TAAGGGGAAAGTTTTTGATAAAGAAATGCTTCTGTGGATAATAAAAAAGATTGGATTCTTCAAGTTTTTCCTCAGAGGATTCGAGGGAAAAATTTTGGGGAATCATTACGAGACGTACCTTAGTGATGACGACTTGTTTTGTGATGTCAACTTTCCCTGTTTATTGTATCACTCATGCATTAAAAAGAAAATCAAGTGTAACCAAACTAAAATACCCCAATTCACTTTTTCCCCATTTCCTTTTCCCCCCCCAGCATAAAGATTGTTGAAATCAACAATTTTCATCATATATAACATGACGTGTATATATTGTTTTTTGGTGCAAATAATTTTTAAACTGTCCAAAATGATTGGTCACGTTAATGGGTTAAGGGGGTTGGGGGTTTAACAATGCCCGTTTTACAAAAATAAACCCAAATTTTTTTCTTGGTCTTCTGTACAGCATCAAAAACTTTCAACGCATCATACGATAGTGTTTTGTGAGTTGGGGGGCCCGTTATTAAACCCTTCATTTGAGCGTCATTTTTGATAAAAGGGGAGAAAAAACCAAAAAATCCTTATAGCGATCAGGAATTTGATTTGGGGGTAATTGTGGTAGTGCGTAATAATTGATAGACGAAATGTGTGTATTCACTGTGTTGCAGTGCAGAAAATTAAAAAGGGAACATGGGGGGGGGCTGCTGACGTATCACAGAACATATTATTTTTAAATGTCGTGTTAATCTTGATACACTAAAACCCGCAAATCACTTATTACTTTCATGCCCCTGATACCCAAATTTTAGATTCTAACAATCATTTCAAAAACATAATATCGCTACTTTTTCTCACCAAAAAATTTTGTTTACTGGATGAATTCGTGGTCAACTTTTGGAAAAAAGAAAAAAAGGGTTTTGGGACACCCATCTGTGTTTTTGAACTGTATTCCGCGAAAGGTACCCAGAATCAACAGGGGTTTTACCCCTTTCGTTGTTTTAAAACAGCTGCGGTTTTCGGCCTGAGTATTTTTTAAAAACTTCTTCATTGGGGAGTTTATTGAGTTTTTTATTTTGTTTTTTAGTATTTCTATTATTGGGGTGGGTCCCGGGGAAAAACAGGGTTTAGCCTGCCCATGGTGTTGTTGGGTGCAGCCCGACCCGCGGGGCCCTCGAGACTGGAGCGGGACTAGGCCCCCCCACCCCTCCAACTTTGAAGGGGGGAGCTCTTGAACGGCTCGTTCGTTTGAGCTCGGGTTTTTACAAGGGTTTTCAAAAACGGTCAAAAATGTTTTAATCTAAAAAGGGGTTTTTTGAAATTTCCCCACTTTAACTCGCCCCCTTTAACCAACCCCAAAGTTCTCACAATCGTTTTTTGAGAATGGTGGCTTTTTGCTCCTAGAGAAACCCCCATACTCCTTCTGAAAAAGACCTCGTATAAAAGGCTAGACCCCCTTTTACGGCACCGTTCGCTAATGTTTTATGAATCACTTCCAGACGTCACAACCGAACTTAAAAAATCTGCGGGAGCACTTCCGAACCCCTACTTCGATTTCACTGCCCCCGCACTCCCCTTGAGTCAACGCCCGTCTGCAACTTCGCCAACCCGTGAAGCGCCTAAATACATTTACAGCGTCGAGACTTCTCTCCCCCTTTCCAAAGAAGAGACGGTCCAGGGGAACCAACTCGCCTCATAATTAGGACCAAGATTGTGTAATCCTCCGCATTTGCTCCGACCCCATCACCTGGCTTTTAATTTCAATCATCAATGTCAGAAATAAATATTCTTTGTCCTACCCCAAAATACTAAACCTTCCGGCGACAAAGACCAGCTCCCTAACTAAACCCGTATCTATCAACCTGCCTATAACTAGGCTATACGAGTTTTCCCCAAAATTTTTGTACCTCCAAGAGTCCCCCTTTTATGAGCTAACCTGGGTTTATGGGTATAGCCTCGCATGGGGAAAAGTTACCCAATGCATGAGACTACAACTACTACTACTACTAATCAACTACTGACGAATATTGATTTTATTTTTTGAATTCTTTATATCGATCTTCGTAACTTCGTTCCCTATATTGTGAAAAAGATAAAACAAAACATAATAAGATTTTAAGACACGATAAAGTAAGACAAGTTAAGAATATATAGAAGATAAAATTATTTTAAACTAGGAAAACGCTAAAGGCCCGCCCCGTTGATGGATGACTTTTTAAAGGTTTTAGTTTGCGTGGGGTATCTTTACTTTTGTTTTGGGTGCCTACGCATTGAAAGGGGAATGTTGTCAAGTTTCTTTTGTTTCTTGTCAATTGGAATTATTACCGAAAAAAAACTTGTATTAAAAGCTTTTTTCTATAGATTCTGGCAAAATTTTTTTCCACTTTTTTTTTAAAAGGTACTACAAAACCATAACCTTAATGTCCATGTAATATGACGTTGTACCCACCCGTTTGGTCAGAATTGGCCCAAATGGCACGAAAATATCGCTAAAATCGAAAAAAATCGTAAAAGTACGATATTCATGAGAATATTTCTTCGATTGTACCAAAAACGTGGCAAGTCTAAGTTAAAAAAAAACGAAGTCGTGTCAAATTTTCACAGATCGCATATGCCGTTTGCCAGAGAGCGAACAAACAGACGGAAAAACAAAAAAAACAAACAAAACAAAAAACAACAAAGGGTAATTTTTTTGGGGGTTCGGTGAAATTGAAGTCTTCGCTTCGTCATCCAAAAAATAAGAAACATGTGATGAGATGTAAAGAAAATAAATAAGATTTGTGAGATTGATTAGTTAAGTAAGAAAATGTGTACACCATTCGATCTGCACATGATTCAATTGCTAAAGGTTTCGACAAGGTGCTAAAACGGAAAACGGAAGTCGCCGCGTTGATGATGAGCTTTTTAAAGTTTTTAGTTTGCGTGGGATATCTTTACTTTTGCAAGTGCTTTGTTTTGTTGCCTACGCATTGTAGTTTATTGTTGTCAAGTTTCTATTGTTTCTTGTCAATTGGTATTATTTACCGTAAAAAACTTATATTAAAAGCTTTATTTCTATGGATTCTGGCTTACTTTTTCAACTTTTTCTTTCCAAAGGTACTACATCACCATAACCTTAATGTCCGTGTATAATATGAACGTTGTAGCCCACCCGTTTGGTCAGAATTGGCCCAAATGGCACGAAAAAATGGCACAAAAAATCAAAAAACTTATATTAAAAGCTTTATTTCTATAGATTCTGGCTAACTTTTTCAACTTTTTCTTTCAGAAAGCAATACATCACCATTACCTTAATGTCCATGTGAAATATGAACGTTGTAGCCCCACCCGTTTGGTCAGAATCGCCAAATGTGACGAAAATATCGCACTAAAAATCGAAAAAATCGTAAAAGTACGAATTCTTCATGAGAAATATTTCTTCGATTGTACCCAAAAACGTAGCAAGTCTAAGTTCAGAGATTTAGAAGGTCCTGTCAAATTTTCATCAAGATCGCATATGCCGTTTGCCCGGTAGAGAGCGAACAAACAGACAAAAATACAAAAAAAAAAAAAAAAAAAAAAAAACACCCGAGCTAAATTTTTTGGGGTCAGTGAAATTGAAGTCTTCGCTTCACTCGCTTCGCTCGCTACGCTCATCCAATTATTGTGTACCTCCCGTACCCTATCTTAATTTTATTCGCCACTATTAAACATGTTTATTTTCGAATTACATTTCTATGTGTTGTATTATTATGTGTATTGTTTCGTGATTAATCTGTCTTATATTGCAATTATTGAATACATTATTGTGTGTTTTCTATATTACAATAATTATTTATGTATATTTTTTCTGGTAGTAAGATTCTGTGTTATGGGGCTGCGGTTTAGCCGAGATAGTTTAACCGGTTCCCACTCGAACACCTTAGTTAAGCAAACTCGAGCGTGGTCAGGGGTAGAGTGAGTGACAGCTCTTCCCTGAAACTTACGTATACCGCTAATTAGAGCAGATGGAGGGTTCAAGAGCTAGTGTAACGGCTTCGTTCTCCTCGACATCTGCTCGGCAGTCCGGGTTAGTGAAGAACCTATATGACTGTCAAGGTTACAACGTCCTTTCAGACGGGACATTAAGCCGTTGGTCCCCTTGGTAACTTTTCGAAAGGAGTAGGCTATGTGCCGGTACCGGTTTCCCCTTCTCCCTTCTGTTCAAACTTCATCCTGATCTATCACCACTCATCGTCTCGAATAGCCAAAGTGCATTAATATGAGACTTTAACAATATCCACCAATCCAAACAATATATTTCTTACCATACCACCCATGATCCAACGATATTACAGAGATATCCTTGTACCATGAGTACCACCCACATCGTGATTGTGTAATGTTATGGCCAAAGTTTTCATGTCATTGTTAATAAATAATTAAAGTTTTACACTTTTTGAAAAGACATGTTTTGAGGTTAAACTGCTGGTGATTTATAATAGTATAAAATGTAATTATCGACGATTTTCTAGGGTTCCCAAAATACTATATTATCTATATAGGTTTTAAAACAAAAACAAAATGGAATAACAAAGAAGGAAAAGATGACAATAATTTGAAAGACAGTCATCTGGGAAAACAGATAGGTGACAGTGACCGTACTTAATACTTTGAGAAAAATAAAACAAACCCACTATGCTGAGAAAGCTTCATCAGTATAGGGCGCGTAGAACAAACGTTGAGAGCGCCCCGGGGTCAATTATGTGTTCCATAAACACAAGAGGCAAAAAGCAAAAGCACAAACCCCAACGACAACTTATAGAAAAAAAACCCGACTTCCTCGAAAACAAACTTCTTAAGAGCCCTCTAGCAACGAGGCACATAAAAAAATTTAAGGTTGATTCTGGCCTCTCCACGGTGAAAAACGTGTCCAGCTTATTATGGAATTTCCCCACTACTAGGAAACGCTAAAATCCCCCGCGTTGAGGGGTGAGCTTTTTTAAAGGGTTTTAGTTTGCGTGGGGTATCTTTACTTTTAAGTGCTTTGTTTTTTCTGCCTACGATCGGGTGAATTTGTGAGTTTTTTTTGTTTCTTGCAAACGGTATTATTTACCCTAAAAAAATTTTTTAAAAGCTTTATTTCTAGGATTCTGGCTAAAATTTTTCCACTTTTTTTTTTCAAAAAGGGACTACATAACCCTAAACCCCTTTAAAGCCATTATAATATGAAAGTTGAGCCCCCCCTTTGGGCAAATTGGCCCAAATGGGACGAAAAAATCGCCCAAAAAGTCAAAAAACGTTATTAAAGCTTAAATTTTTCTCGTTCTGGCTAAATTTTTCACTTTTTCTTTTTGAAAGCAATACCACCATTACCTTTTAAAGTCCATGTGAAATATGAACGTTGTAGCCCCCCCCTTTGGTCAGAATTGCCCCAAAAGGCCGAAAATTTGCACTAAAAATAAAAAATCGAAAAGTACGTATTCATGAGAAAAATTTTTTCGATTGTCCCAAAAAAAGTGCAATTAATTCAAGAAAAAAGAAGGTCGTGTCAAAATTTTCATCAAGATCGCATATGCCGTTTGCCCCCGGGAGAGAGCGAACAAACAGACGGGGAAAAAAAACAAAAAAAAAAAAAAAAAAAAAAAACACCCAGCTAAATTTTTGGGGGTCGGTGAAATTGAAGTCTTCGCTTCGCTCATCAAAAACTGCCGGGTTTTTATTTGGCATTGTTCGCTCGTTTATGTGTCGGCCCTACGGGGTTGGCTTGGTGGGCCTAAAATTAATGTTCCCCCCTGTAAATCTTTTCAGGGGGTATGGGCTTTTAAAATTTTAAGTCCCTTAAAAAAAATTTTTATCATTGCAATTAAAAATTTATATTTCAGTCGGTTTGATGGGAAAAAAAAATTAAAGATTATGATGTTTTTGTTTGTGCAGTGTGAAAGTATATATAGATAACTATGACTAGGAAAAAGCTTTAAATCCCGCCCCCTTTTGGAGGGCGTATTGGGCATTTTATTGTTTGTGTTATGGGATTTTTGTTTACTGTGAAAAAATCATTACTTAAATTGATTTTTTTTAAAAAATTAAATTTAAATTAAATAAAAAAAAAACTTTAAATTTTTAAATTTTTTTTAATTATTTGTAATTTAAAAAAAGAAAAAAAAACGTTATTTCGTTTTCATAACAAAAAAATTTTTTTGTTTCGCTCAGATTTTCCCCGAAATTTTAAATTTATGAAATAAAGGTTCTTGAAAAAATCATTACGATCGGATAAAGCTGTAGGTGCTATAAACAAAAAAATTTTAAAATCAAAAAAATTCCAAAAATTGCGATTTTTAAAGAAATTTATCTTTCGATAACGCTCAAATTCACACGAAATATCAAATTCATAAAATAAAAGGTTGTGTGAAAAAATTATTTCAATCGGACAAAGCTTGCAGGTGTTATAAATCGAAGAATTTTGTTTAAAATCGAAAAAATCGTAAAATTGCGATTTTCATGAGAAATAATTTTTCGATCGATTTTTCCCCCCGTGCATTCTTCGTTCAGAGATTTTATAGACCCCCATAAAATATCATCGCAATTGGAGTATTGTTTTAGCCGGAATCGTGTTCACACACACACAAAAATACAAAAAAAGAAAGAAAGAAAGAAAGAAAAAAAAAAAAACATTCCAGATTTTTTTCTCCAGTGTAGTGAAATGGAATCTTCGCTGCGCTCGCTACGCTCGCTACGCTCATCCAACAATGTGTCTACAATCCCATAGGCCTTTCTCCGCAACATGTATTAGTATGATATGATCGCTGCTTCTTATAATCCAAGTGTGTTTTCAAGAATGATGACCGCTTGAATGGAAAGTCGATATCTAGTACATCTCGTTAATTTCCGGCATCTTGTTTGCGATGACGTGGGGTATAATATTGACTTCTACTCTTGACATTGCGGATCGAGTGTTTTCAATAGACTCATCACAAACTGTAACATCTCTACATCTCCACGCCTACGTTCAAATGTCGAGTGCAAAGACGAAATTTTCTTCAGAATTCTAGTTGTATCCTACTTTGTAATAAGTTCTTCAAAAAGTGTTTTTTATCGGTCCTCATTTCCAATCTAATGCTCAGGTTGGGGGAAACGCAATCTCCGTTTACTCAGGCTATTTTGTCTTTCTTTTTCTTTTTTATACTGAAAATTTAGGTTTTTTTCTCTCTCTTACCTCAATCTATTTTTTTCTTTTTATTTCTTCGTTTTTTTTGCTCAACTCACGTTTGTGTTATAATATTATAATTTTTTAATATCTGTTTAACATTATTTCTGTAACTCATGTTGTGTGCATTTATACAATTAGTGCTTGGTCTTTTTTTAATCAGTTTATAATAATTATGTGAATATGAGGCGTGAAATAATCTAGTAAATGATTGTATAAAAATTATGTGCTATATAATTTTGTTTAAATTAAATGTTGGAACAATTTAAATTGTACTTTGTCAACTATCACTATAATTTGTGATACTAGTTTGCGCGACATGTTTACGTTTACGCAATAAGGTCTAATTGATTCAGGTTATCGGGTAGTTCTTATATAAAAAAATGTTTATATTATTTATTTACAAAATTAATTACATTGCTCTCTTATCCTGTTTTATTGTTAGGTTGAGGTGGACAGGAAAGGTATAATATTCTTTAAAAATATTATTGAAATTCACAATTAATTTTAATAATTTGAGTGGGAATTAAGGCCGTTATATGGTGGAATGTATGCCCCTCTTCTGTAAACCTATAAAGCTAGGTATGTTGCAGAGGACGTGTGAATGGATTTGCTAGGGCTGTTGGCAGGACTGACGATCACGACGGGGTTTGAACCCTGTACTTCCCGAGGTGTTCATTCTCCAATACAAGAGCACGAAAAGTTTTGTGCTCCAACGTTTGCCCGGGCTCAGCGTTTCTTCATCTTTTCTCCTTTTTTATTTATTCTACTCTTTCCTACATTTCTACCGCTTCATTTCTGTCACCTGATTGCACGATTCGCCTCGCTTTTCGATATATGCTTCAATGAATCTCTCTTCACACATCTCACTTGGTATTCCTCCTACGAATAATTTACTCCCCCCCCCCCCCAAACTGGCTTCTCCAAATCACACACAATACAATTCTAGTCGAGTGTCAGAATTCAACCGCTAATTAGCGTTGATATGAATTAGCATTGAGTGAATAGTTTGGGAGTAGAGACTCGCACCACCGCAAATCCGCTAGTATAGTTTCGTTTAAACAATGAAGGGAACTCACAGATCAGTGTAATGCGATCTAAAGTAAGTTTAACTCCGAGTTCAACACATTTTATTTTAAAAAACGAAAAAAGGTTTCTTGCTCTTTTGAAAGTCTGTTAGTGACATTCTGAACAATTCGTATTCCGAGGAGATAGAGATCTGATGATAGCCGCAGGTAGTCTTCCATCTTGATTTGAAGAAGAATAAATAAGAACGTCCTACTTTTCCCTCCTCGAAATAACAATGTGAACAACTCGGAGATGTTGTTTGTCTGACTAGGATTAGCGTGTTTTCCGTGGTACATTGTGGTACAATAAGCGGCGTATGGTGTGCGAAAAACTCAATGATATTTGCAACACATTATTTTATACAATTACTGTGATCATATTAACAAATAAATAAATAAATTAATTAATTAATAAATAAATAAATACATAAAAAAGTAAATAAAAATAAATAAATAAATAAATAATAAATAAATTAATTAATTAATTAATTAAAAAAAATATATATATATACATACAAATAAATAAATAAATAAATAAATAAATAAATAAATTGTATTTAGAGTCTACCCACTCAGTTATTTAATACATATAATAGTAATATACATGTGATATTCTATATATTATTACATAAATGTTTTTTATTAAATGTATATTCTTTTTTCTTATTCTTAATGTTATTTAATTTACATTATTTAATTCTCTACTTAAGTTTTTGTGTTAATGGCTTAATCAATGACATTCAATTTATTTGCCAGACTCTCAGTATGGCCGCGGGAAGTTTGTTTCTTGATCGGGGAAAACAGCCGTCTAAATGTATTGTACAGATGTCACCAAGCGGTAGGCAAACACTTAAATTGGACTGAAATTAGAAGGAGATCTTATTTCAATGAACCGATGGGCATAAACTCGTTTTAACACTCTTTAATAAAACGCTGCATCTTAAGTGATTTCAAATCGCTCGTATCAATTTGTCAGTGATAATTTTCCCCTTCAGAAAGGCTTCTAATCGGCACGCTAGAGCTCGGGATGAAGGATAGAAGATTGACTAGCGCTTTGCTACGCAAGGCTTATTTTATAGCTTTGGCTTTGGTTCTACTGTAGCTAGTATTTTCCATATACCTATTACAAAATTTGTTTGTTTAGGACTTAATTTGTAATATCACATAAAAGTTAATTATGTTGTTGTTTGTTTGGGAATAAAACTATGAACTATAAACTTCAACGTGTTTTTTTACTAGGAAACGCTCATTTGGACGCGTTGATAAGCGAGCACGTGCTATAGCTAGACCCACATTGCACATTTTTTTTAAAATTTAAAATTTGCGACGTTCGCTGTCCACAGGGCCATGTTTCCAATATTATTTATTATTGCCAAGGTATTTGGGTAAACCAGTGTGTAAACCTTTACTTTGTGGATAAAATCCACCGCCATCTAGAGAACCTTGACTCTTTGGGAAAACTATTTAAACTCTTTGGTGACAAATAATACACTGCTTCCTCGAAAGTATTTTGATTACTTCTAGGTGGCAGTGCATTAGAAACTTCGCGCGACTTTCCGTTGCCATGGTAACGGGAGTTTGTTATGATGTAATTTTCATCTACACTACTTATCGGATCAAAATAAAATTAACATATTCGTGACCGAACGGACATTCTAAATGATTTGGCCACCTCAGATTTTGTGTCCGTTTAGTTTGAAAAAAAAACTTTCGATTAACTTTAATGTAACTTTTTAAATTTTGAACGATTTTGCCACAAAACTAATGGCATTCAATCGAGAACGAAGCTTGCGAATGGTCAAAATTTCAACTCGATCCGAGCCTCCGTTCGAACGTTATGGCGAGACATACAAACAAACAAACAAAAAAAACAAACAAACAAAAAAAAAACCAAACCAGTGACTAATTTTTCCGGCAGAGTTAATCGAAGACAGTGTGTTACTAGAACAACGAGTAGTAAACGTGAAAGGTCAACTCAAAATAAAACAACGAGAATGGGTTTAGAATTTTATAAACTTCTGTTTATTATGGTAATAAAGGTTTGTTTTTAGATCGAAACCTAATCAATTGAAAGTGCATAGATGAATTAATTATTTTTTTGAATTTTTTAAAACATTTTTCATTGATTTTGCATTGAAGTTTCTTGCGGTAATAATTTTAGGAAAGTGACAATTTTAGAATAGTTCCTTAAAGTTTGAACTTGATTTGTAAAAATGTGATTTTCTTACAAATATAAACGCGCCACGAGCATGAATTATTAAAGATTCTTTAAATATGAAAGTATACATCGAAAATCGGACTAATTCTCGCTTCTAAACGGAGTAATCAGCCTTTTGACGCTTTATAATGTCAAAAATTAGTGAAACACAATAGTTTTATCACTTTGTAACAACACAATTAAATTTATTTTGTAATATTTCAATTTTAAAAGCAAACTGGTTCTTGCCAGATAAAGAATAATTGAAGTTTCAAAAACGATTTTTTAATTCTAATGACACGTTTCATTAAAATTATTTTAATATATTATCTTCAAGAAATATTTTGAGGATTTGTATTCAATATTAATTTTGTAGCAAAATTTCAAGACAAAATTAAATGTATTTGGTTTTTCTATTTAAAATGTTCATAATTTACCCACAGCCAATCAAATATCTGAATGTCTCGGAATTTTGCCTATTTTTTTGTTTCCACATAATTGTATTTAATCCTATATAAATATGATCCAAATCTTGAAAATTTTTACAAAAAAAAAACTTAGGATACCTGATTCAGAGTTTTATCCGAGTAAAATGTGGTACCTCAACAAATAAGAGTATTATCTATTACAAAGCAATATTATTGTAGCTAGCTATCGGTATAATTTGGTAAATATACTTGCCAGTGACCTCTAACAGGTTCAAGTTCACTAAGAGTGGACAGTGGGTGGTACTAACTAGCTCCCGCTCACTCACATCCTGAGCAGTTCGGATTCTAGCTTATTATGCACGCGCTGAGAATAAGTAACGCCTTAAAAGACGTTAAAAAAATTAAAATTATTACATAATTGGTGATCGTGATAATTGGTTATGAGGAACGGGTGGTGAAGTCGTCGTCCCCCCCCCCCCCTCCCGGTATCATCCTAGACGTCTAGACTTGAGAAGTGTGCTTGCGGGAAATCAGTTTCTCCGTTTCACGTCCCAATTACTTTTTGTTGATTGAATTCAATACATCAAAGTATATTTCTCAGTAAAATCCTCGATCTAGAAGTAATTATCTTGTAATGTAATGAAGTAGAAAGTAAGTATCTCGTTATAATTAAACTTTTTGAGTCTAAACAGAGAAATTCTTTTAAATACACTTTTACATTCAATTGTTGTCTCAACATTGAACGAAGAAGTAGTTGTGAAGAAAAGAGCAAGAACAGAATTAAGCTGCTAAGTTAATTAAGAATTAATTTGCTTCAAGATAAAATAAAGTAAGGGTGAGACTGGACGAATTTCTAAATCTCAATCAAATAAACATGCGAATTTGCTCTAGGAATCATCACAAAAATGTGCTTTTGTACTTTTCGAACTGCGCCTACATTTTTCTATATTGACCAATATTGTTTGTGCATACTCAAAAAGGTGATGGCCTTCTTTTTTAATTTGTGTTTATTTGGTCATATTTGGTCACACTTAATTAATTTTTAAATACCGACCAAAAATTAAAATTTTGTGTGGACTTAGGGCTTGAACAAGGAAATATGTGACGTACTAGGGGGAAAATGGCTATTGTTCGAGCCGAGGTGCTCACTCCGGAAAAATTTGGATGTATAATTTTTGTCTGAACTTACCCCAAATCTTGACGTAGGCTGAAGGAGGCAGTGCTGAGGAAAATACGAGGGGCGAGACTTAAGCCCCCGCGAGAGAGAACAGGGATAAAGAAACTCGATTTTGGGAAGATGAGTGGGAAGTTAAAATCCGGGAAAGCAATCGAACCAATGACTGCAGCTCGGAAACCCGTTTTTGTATTCCCAAGACGGACGCGGCGGCGGCTACGCATTTGGGGAGTACGTACGTGAGTGCAATTTCCCGGAGAACGGACACGTGCTTTTCGATTGCGAGCGAGAAATTGGAGACGAAAACGAACTTTGCACTTCATCGGTAAAGGCAAAGGGCAAACGCAGGGGAAAAATACTTGCTAAAGTCAAACGCGAGAAAACCAGGAAAAGACGTCTGAAGGCAAAATTCAACAGGTGATAAAAATTTGCAACTTATAAATCAAACAAAAATCAATAGCTAAGAAAAAAATATAACTACCAAAATAGCCCCGGGGACTGCGCGAACATAACCGCCCACCTAAAGGGTATTTTAGATGCCAAGAGAAAAAACAAAAGAACTAAAACTAAAGCCGAGCCAAACGATAACTAAGGAGGGGGGAGGGTCACCAACTTGTTCCCGACGGGTAAACCCCCTTTGGGAGTCCGAACGGACGCCACTCTGACACGCTGTCTTTGGCCAGGGCACACTTGTACCACCCGCCAAATAGGCCAAACAAAGGAGGGGTAGCGGGTTCCAACACAAGACCACGTCCCCGACCTTGAGGTTGGGGCACCGCCACCCACTTCCCACACTGCATCTGCGGTGCAGATATCAGAGGCCCAAACGTGTCCAAAACTTTGATGCTTTTTGAGGGCTTGAACCCAAACGAGAGGGTGAGGGGGGCATTCTCGACGACAGCCTTGGGGATTGCGAGAAGCGGGGTGCCGATCAACAAATGGGCGGGGAGATAATCGGGGCCCATCCAGGGGTCGAACGAAGGGGCAAAAGCGGACGACTATTCAACACGGCTTCGATGGTAAAAACAGGGTGGAGTACTCCTCAAAATTTAAAGGGCGGGTCCTTAATTGTCGATGCAGGAGTAACTTGGGGGGTTTTTAAACCCCCCGGCTTAAAAAAAAAGTCCACCGAAATTGAGCGAAGGGGGGTTTTGAAATCCCCAACCTAAAATTACGTAGTGCAAGCTTTTCCGCGATGGCGTCTCAGCTGCCGTGAGAGAATCGTAGATCTCGAGAGCAAGCGACAGCACCTCGTAGTTACGCCACTCGAGTAAATGGAGCGGGGACCCACCCCGGGGCGAGAAACCGATAAGACGGCCGGGAAAGCTTCAGGGGAGGGGTCAGAGCCCGCTCAAGGTGCACAGCTTTGGTGGCCATGCAGACGAAGAGACTAAGTGCCTTTGACGATGGGGGCTTTACGACAGGACTCTCTTCACTGAAATGGGCCACGTAGTCTGTGCCCACGGGAGGAACGCACGCGAAGGTTTAAACCATTTTCAGGCGATGGCCATAATTCTGATTAGCTTGGCGGGGAATTTGAAACGGTTATCAGCGACGAATGCGTTGCCGTAACAAACCACCAAGAGATAACCAAATACTCTCTGAATGGAGCTTGCACATGGGGGGGCCAAGTGCAAGGAGGAGAGATAAAGGGCATCCCACAAGGCGCGGAAAAAATGCGCTTCCTTGGGAACAAGAGGGGATACGACTTCTTCGGGGGAGAAGAAAAATGAACCCTTTCCCCCCCACCCTGAAAAACCCCAGGGAGCCAATAGGGCTTGAGGGGGGGCGATGGGGGGGTCACGAACAGGTTTAGCCAGTTCTTGAGCTCATCGCGAATACTGCTGCTGATGTGCGCACGAACAGGCCCTCGGGGGCCTCAAGATCACGGGAGCAAGGACCAGAGGGGGGGGCAAGGTTACTTCGACCCAGCAAGATCGGGAAAAACGTAACCACGGACCGAAAACGCGCTTGGCTTTTAAGAGGAGGGGAAAACCCGCAGTTTTTACAACAGAGGGTCAATGACGGGATCATGAGTTACAGCACCGTGGGGGACGCTTTTTAGCTCGGGCAAGTCGTGGCTGGGTTCAACCCAAAGGGACCGAGCAGACCACGGGGGAGGGGGGAAACGCATGAAGGGGAACCAAGAACCAATGGGGTGGTTCAACAGGGCCAGGGGGGCAGCCCCCAGAGGCGCAAACGGGAGGGTTCTCTTCAGAACTAACATGACCCAAAATTTGGGGGGATGTGGTCTCGGTATTTTGAATACCCGATTGCACGATTCTTCGCTGGTGCGGGGGGGGACTGAGCAAGCGAGCCGATAGTGGAGTCATGTATAGCAACCTGTTTCTATGTGCAAGGGCTTGAGAGCGGGGGGGGTGTCTTTAGCACCCTAGACAATAACACTGCTCCATGATTTTCCAAATTGGGCCAGTGAGCAGCTTCACGGGGGGCGACCTTTCTCCTGGCTCTCAAAAATCTGCGTGAATTGCGAGCACTCTCAAAGTGCAAGTAAAAAGTAGCACATAGGCCTTTTCGAGGCGTCGCAAAACCCCCACAAGCCGGTATGTGGCATCGTTCATGACAAGGGGAAACCCGGAAAATGACATCACTCAAATTGGGCCGCTTTTAATGGCAGTGAGCCAAGTCTGGAGAGTGTTCCGAAGTGATTCATCCCACTCCAACCGCAAGAGCCAGAGATTCTGCATGAACCCTTCACCCGGAGACAAAAGGGGGGGGGAAACCCGAGTGGGGCGAATTGCGCCGATGAGGAGAGTATGGACCGTTTGGTGACGCAACCTACAAAGGGCAGAGTGTGGAAGCTGAAGCAAAAGGAAAAGAGGGTCCCCCAAAGACCGGGAATTTTTTAAAGTTTGTTCGTCGTTGGAAAGACCGGGGAGTTTTTTAGATGGTCCCCGGGGAGGGACTAAAAGCGTCAGGAAAAATTGCTACCCATTGCTAGCTCGATCTGCACACTGAGTGAGTGACTGCAACTCAGCAGAAACACGAGGGCTTCGTCAGGTCCTGGGGCCTGAAAATACTCATCGGTTTGAGTTTAAGTAAGGGGGCGGAAGCGAAGGAAAATTGCACCTTTGTCCCGACCAGTTGCTGCAACACCGTTGGGCCTGGAAGGAAGGGGATGAGCCGTAGGGCCTGTATTGAGCTCGTACTCAAGACAGGGAAGTAGGGCTCGGACGCCAGAATATGTCTGAAAACACGATCGTCCTGGTGCACAAGGGTTTTTGACGGTACATCTGTCTCACGTCCGCGCACAGAGCTACAGGGTAAGTGCGAAAAGTGGTTAGAAACATGGGAAGGTCACTTTTAAACTTTGGACCACCAGCAGGACGTGGTTGAGAGCACTCCCTTTTTTCAGGAGAGGAGGGGTTGAATACCCCTCCATTTAGTGGTAAGCTTTGACCTTGTGTACACAAAGTGCGGGATTATGTACTCCGCAGGTCGAGAGGAAAGGGTGCATGTGCAGTGAACGAGCGTAATCACTCATAACCACGATATAGTCATGAGTGGGGATCACGCTTTAGACGACGCTCTAAAATGACAAAAATCTTGAGCGCGACGTCACGATTGTAGCCTGGCATGACGCAATCAGGCTTGAATGGTAGAGCGACCGAGTAGCGGCCAAGGGGTCGCGAGAGTGAGTTTTAATGAAGTGCTCTTCAAAAGAGCGAATCCCTTGGGGCCAGAGAGGGGGGTGACTGACTTTTTTTTCTGTTTTTCCCAGAAAAGACGGAGGTATGTTCCACGGGGAGCTTGCACACGAGAAATGAGTAGGGTGACTCAGGTGCTGGTTGAGTAGGTGGACCGGGCCTAAAATTACCCAAAACCAAAACCGTTTTGATGCGGCAGGTTTTCTGCCCACGATCGTTTGTTCGTTTTTCAGAGAATGTCTGATAAGATCGGCACCATGAGGAAAACAAAGGGCCCTGGGATATTTAAGCATCGTCAGCGAGGGCAAGGGCTGATGCGCTCTATGACGTCATGGGCACGAGGGTTAGGCAAATTGCCGCAATAGTTGAAGAACGTGGCTTGACATGCATAGGGGTTGCCCGAGAGCCGGAAGCTAAACTGCTTGCCAATACATGCACTCGATATTATTTGTCCGCACCCGACAGTTGGGGGGGTGGCTGGATTGACTTTCAAACCCAAAAGTTGCACTAACGACTTAGTGATGCAGGATTTTTGACCCGGAGTCAAAAACCCCGGAAAGGGTTTTCATGATCCCGTGCCGTCACTAAAAGGGGCGCGAAAAAGGTGCCTAGTATGAAGTTTTGGGGGTGGGGCTCGAAGCCTGGACTTGACATGAAAGAGCCTGGGGCGCTGAAAGGGCCTTGCTCGGGACGGAGATCGCAGCGGGGGAAGGGCGGAGCGGATTTGAAAGTAACATAGAATGATTTTTTTAGCTTTGACCACAAACTATTTCGTGGAAGTGCATGGGGTCCGCAATGTGCACCCTACAATTAAAAAAACCCTTTTAAAATTTGGGCAGCCTGTCATAACGTTGTCTATGGTTAAACCACGGAAAAAATTGCCTGGTCAATGTATGAGAAGCCTACATACCGGACAAGCGGACACAGTTTAATGAGAGTGATTACAATAGTTAGTGGGGACTCGCTGCACACTGTTGTTTTGAGGGGACGCACAACAGGTGTTATTCGCTTTGAAGGAGAGAACTTTGCGGTAGTAACAGAACTTTTCCCCACAGCACATAATCCATCGTTCTAGATTGGGCTTCGAGAAAATCGATTAGCGATTTGTAAACGGGAGTTGAATTAGATGTTTGTCTGTTTTCAAAAGCCTTGCGAGATGACGCATCGAGATTAGCTAATGCCAAACATAACAATAAGAAATCACCTAAATCGGGAATACCCGCACTAAAAAAAATGTCCAACATTTGCAAACAAATACAAACCAAATGGAGTAAACCAATCCAAACCATTTAGTAAACATTTAGTAAACATTTGCCTACATTTGTTTCATAGAACGCACTTGGGGTAAGCAAATGTTTACTTGAGCATCAACCAGCCACAAACATCCATAAACCATTCCAAACCAATTGGTCACTTTTAGAAACTTTTTTCTACCAAATCAAACATTCACAAACCAGATTAGCCAACCATTTGTCACCAAAAGCAAACATTGTGGAAACATTTACAAACATTTCTGAACAAAAGAAAACCATTTCTTAAACAAAATCAAACATTTGAAAACAAAACCAAACCATTATGCACAAAAAAAAAAAAAAATTGCGAGCAGCGCTACCTGGTAGCTAAATATGTAAACAAAAAACTAAAATAATAATTACTTTAATTGATATTACGGTTAATTACAGGTATTTTTTCTTTATTTCTTACACCAGTCGATTGCCTGTAGGTGGATATACAACATGTATTAATTACAAGTAATTATAAAGTTTCAAATTTTGGTGTCTCGAACTCGATCCAGCAGGGCGACTCTCCATCTGTAAGCCAAGCCTCTAACCGTTGCGAGCCATGAACGAAGCTTGAGAGTAGAAGGAATAACCACCTATACAAACACCAACCAACACCAACCAACCAACAGAAAATCGACTTGACTAAATTGTAGTTATTGTGCACAGGCTCTGTGGGCTATCTGTATCGCGTTTCAACTACTTTGGATGTGTTTGAATAGTGTTCATTGTATTAGTAAGGGGGTTTATAGTTTATTTTAATGTGAATGCATTAAATAATGCTACTCCCTGGCAGTTCTGTTTTTAAGTGCATGTTCGAAATTTTGATCTTGCTGTTGATATAGACCGGAGGCGAGTGCATCTGCCTAATAAAGTATGTGCTTTCCGATGCGATACTGGATGATACGTACATAAGATAATCGGTACTAATTCTATTAATATACGCAACCAAACTGAAATGACTTCATTAGAGATCTTCATATCTTTTTTTCTTAGTTAGTAAAAAGTGAAACTACAGTTGCCATTTTCAATTAAACTGAATTACAACTAAGGGGCGCCGACTCCGTGGGTGCTCAGGGGCTGAAGCACCCCTCGGATTGCTTGGCAATAAAAAATTTGACAAATAAGCACTGATATCACATTGCTTTTCATTGAACAAGCAAAAAATTAACTGCATTTATTCATGAATTCATAATTATGAATGACCATATTTATATATAACATGGGAGGCAAATAATATATTTTTATTTAAGTCAATAAGATCTTGTTTTAAATGGTTGGTACACTTGCAGGAGAGACTTTAACCCACAATATCACATGCGGCGCAATATTACCTAACTCTAACCGGTTGAAGCGCCCTATTTTTTCACGTAGTCGTCGTCTTTGAAGGCGGTCACCCTTGCCACTTGCGGAGAAATATGCACCCAACAAGTTCTGACTTAAAAAAAAAAGCTTTCAATGTTATACTTCACTACCAAAGACAATAAAATAAAAAAATATTGTTTTGTATTTGATTTTTTTTTGATTTTGTTAATTTGATTTTGTAGAAGCATTACAGTGATAACCTCAAACTTGCAATCTTGTGTTGTATTTATTTATTTAATGTTTTATTGTTATGATGACAGGTTGTTGTTTGTTCAATTCGGTTTGCAAAGGTAGGCACTAAACAGTGAAGATTTAACAACATTACCAATTACTACCAACACAAACCAATGCAAACCTTTTCGAAATCGAATGTTGGTTTGCTTTGGTATATTTTGGTTATGTTTGGTGATGTGAATATACACGTAACAATTACTTACCAAAACAAACCAACACAAACCAACACTGTACTGAAACTTTGGTTTGAGTTGGTAAACAGTGGTAACTAAAATAGTTCTTTTGGTTTGCTTTGGTAAGATAATGTGACTAAAAGGTTATGTCCATGTCTTCCAATTTTGGTGATGTGATTTCGTTGGTGATGTTCGGTTTGCAATGGTTTACTCTTGGTGATGTAAAATAGGCCTTGGTTTACAAGATATGACTACTTTGTGACTAGAATGTTTGAAATATTTTTAGTACGGGTATTCAGAGCTTTCAGAGATTCGACAGAGTTGCGATGTGTTTTTAGAAACGCTTGAAGACCGTCATAGGATGACGTTTTTAGAGGAACAAAATCTAAAATCTTGTGGACATACAAACTCCCTAGTAATCGCTTGTTTTGATAACGAGAGATGAGAGTGTTCAGAGCGAGGGGGTAATTTTCTTCAGTTATTTGAAACTCTGAGATGAGGGCCAACGGAGTTTCAGACAATGAAGTTGTTAAATAGTGTAACTTTTGAACATTACTTAATGATTTATTATCATCGATCAGAGATTTGAAAAGAGAATAGAATTCGGGCCATTTGCAAATGTCTCCTTTGAACTTGGGAAGATCTATGACTGGTAATGCAAGAGATGGTTGAACTGAGGCGTACAGAGGACCAGGTTGAGTCACCACAGGGCGCTGATTTAGTTTATCAACCGTAGTATAACGAAACTTACAAGCAAAGAAAAGCGTTTCAAAACTGTCTTGAACTTTGTCTATTTCGATCGATTTAGCGGGAAGAACTACTTGGGTGTTGAGTTCGGCAATAGACATTTGGATTTCGCGGAAATCAGATTCCAATTGAGACAAATTATCAAAACGGGGCCTAAATGACTCAACTTGATCGGGTTTTATTTTCTCGAACGCATTGTACGTTCGCTGAACGGACGCGAATATAAACTCGCGTCGAGCAAACTAACTTTTTCTGCTGAGCTTGCAACTCTTCCATGATGAACGGAGATTACAAGTATCAACAATAAGAGGAAACAACGTAAGAGACAATTACACTGAATAGCGCAATCAACAGAAACACGAGAGCGGAAAACTACAACACTCAAAACCGTGTGTGTAGTGCGACGACCAACAAGGACTAACCTTGAATGAGAAAATATTTGCGAAAAATGCGGAAAATCACCGGAGCATCCGGCCCGGAGGACCATGTGTTCGAGCCGAGGTGCTCAACTCCGAGAATAATGGACTGTATATATATTTTGATCTGAACTTACCCCGAATCTTGACGTAGGCTGAAGGAGGCAGTGCAGAGGTAAGTACGATGGGCGAGATGTTAAGCCCACCGCGAGAGAGAACAGGGATAAAGAAACTCGAGTTTGGAAGATGAGTAGGAAGTTAGAGAATGCCTGGAAGGCAAGTCGAACCAAGGACTGCAGCTCGGAAACCCGTCGTTGTATTCCAAGACGGACGCGGCAGGCGGCTACGCACTTGAGTACGTACAGTGAGTGCAATGTCCGGAGAACGGACACGTGCGTTGCGAGTTGCGAGCGAGAGAATTGGAGACGAAAACGAACTTTGCACTTCATCGAGTGAAGGCTAGAGGCGAACTGCATTGAAAAAATACTTGCATAAAGTCGAACGCGAGAAAACCAGGAAAAGACGTCTGATAGGCAGAAATTCAAACAGGTGATAACAATATGTGCAACTTATGAATACGAAACAAGAAATACCAATAGCTAAGAGAAAAATATAACTACCAAAATAGCGCCGGGACATGGCGCGAACAGCTATCAATCGATATCAGAAATAAGTATTAAGTTATCTTACTGAGGACGAAAACAGATCAATAAAATGTTGGTTAGTACGAAAGTACTGCACCCTAGACGCATTCGTCCGCACGCAAGTTAAGAAAGTCTTGAGATCTAAAAGTAGAGCCAAGTTGATAAATCGTTCTAAATTTGAACAATAAAAACATATAGACAATTCGACAAATCGACAAATGACAGCATCCTATAAAAACTAATAAATCCCCAACGTCTGAACAAAAGATCGGGATGTGAATTTAAGTCCCCTCCCCATCACCGTCCGCCTCCTCTCTCCCCCCCCCCCTGTAAAACTACAGGGTACGTCAAGTGAAGCGTGGGAATGTGTGCTCAGGACTTCGTTTGAGACTACACCATAAGAACTGCATTATAAGCCAATTTAAGAATTAATGCATCTTTGGAAAGAAAATTATGTATGACCCAAAACGTGATTCATAATAATTGTTTTCTTGAGTTACTTGAGGTATTCAAATAAAACCAGCAAAATTATTTGAACTAACGATGTCGAAACAATTGGTTAGATTTTTTGGGTGGGGGTGGGGTGTTTCATAGAATTTATTGATTAATTGGATATTGCTTAACTTCTCATATTAATGCACTTTTGCCTATTCGAGACGATGAGTGGTGATAGATGAGGAAGAAGTATGAACAGAAGGGAGGAGGGGAAACCCGGTACCGGCCCGTAGCCTCCCTTTCGAAAAGTGCCACGGGGACCAACTGCTAACGTCCCATCCGAAAGGACGGTGTAACCTTGACAGTCATATAAATTCCTCCAATAACCCGGACTGCCGAGCAGACGTCGAGGAGAACGAAGCAGTTACACCCCTCCATCTGCTCTAGCCAGCGGTATACGTGAGTTTCAGTGCTGAGTGGTCACCCACTCTAAGTGTTGGGTCAGTTCTTTTTTAAAATGAACTTTTTAAAAGTTCAGTTCACAACTCAAATAATGAAATTTTAAAAAGTTCAAGTTCTTCTATAATCTATAATTCTGAAAAGTTCAAGTTCGTCTAAAATATGAACTAAGTTCTTTTAAAAGTTCTTTTGTAACAAAAATCACTATTTTATTAAAGGCTGGCGTAAAATGAAGAAAAACACGAGGAAAAACATTAGAGGTGTTCGAGTACCAAACTACTCGCGAGTTTAAGTCTTACGAAAGTGTTGAGCTGTCTTTGATCGTGTTGATGATTTGTACTACATTCTCGTCGACCAGCTTGTAAAATTATGGCAGATACTTAGGCCTACGATGGAAGAACGATTTGTTATTGTTTTAAAGCGTCGACGGCGGCGAGTCGACGGCTGCTCGACGCACGGAAAGAACTTTCAAATGAACTTTCTAAAACTGAAAAGTTCGTTCTCAGAAAGAACTTTTAAACGTTCAAGTTCATTCATTTAAAAAAAGAGTAAGTTCACTGAAAAGTTCACAAAAAAAGAACGCGTTCACGAGAACGCGTTCTTTTTAAAAGTTCCTTCCCCAACACTGCCCCTGACCACGCCCGAAGGTTGCTTATCTTCGGTGTTCGGTTAAACGACCTCGGCTAAACCGCTGGCTCCATAGACGAGACGCAATAAGGAGAAACTAACCCTTGCGCACGAACGACTCACACGTACGGAACTGCTCTATGTGATGACGGTTATCAACGATATTGGTTCCGCCATCAGCCGATCACGTATCATTGAGAATCAACGTTCGATGGATATGACTTTATTCAACTTAAAATTTTAAAAACTTGATTTTATTTTATAAGGATAAGGAAAATTGTGAATCACGCAATGTAAGGTAGCAACGTTCCCCACCTCTCTACTTGTGTGTAACCCTGCTAAACTATCATGGGAGCAAAAACTTTTTTTAAATTTTCATTTAATTAGTTTAATACAATAAAAAACAAAAACAACTTATAATGTGTATGGACTATGGGCCAACCTGCCCGCTGTTTGGTACACATCAGATTTAACCGGTGTGAGTGGAGGACACTTGTGAAGGGATGTCCGAGCCGAGGGATGAATCCTGTTAAACAGCATGTGCGTTCACCTCAATCAATAGAAACTCTGATCGCAACTTGGTAGACTAGCGAGATTTGACTCCAAACTTAGTTTAAGATTTAATTACTCGCTTAGGTAGTCGAATTGTGTGGTTTTCCATTAACCTCTGACGTTCTCCTTGTGGATCCTAGCATCGAGTAAATAACTTACACCATAGGCCGTACATCAACACATTTACCCGCACACTCATACACCACCCATGTACACAAATGCCAATGTAGGGAGACCGGGGCTAGTTATGGCCACGTTTTTACATTTTGATTTTAGGATGGAATGCCTCGTGATAGGAGTTGGTTGGCCTAGTACATAAAAATGGTTGATTTAAGTGCCTTGAAATGGTAACAGTAACATGTTTTATTATGCTAGGCGTAAACATTGAATGAAAACAAAAAATCCAATGTCACAAATGAAATATGATAGCTAAACTACGGACTGCCTACCCTTCCGGTACTGTTATTGATGACTAGTTTAGCTGCTTGCAACAAAATATGGGTCTGTTTATTCTCGTTCGTTCGTGCTCTTATGTGGCATGAATACAAGTACTTTTAAGTGGAATACATAATCAAATTACTGTCATTTGTAAGTTTTTTGTAAACATAACCTACAAAGTGAACGTGTGATCCAACCAACACAATCACTCAATTTTACATTTTGTTTGCGTTTGTATTAGATGCTACTGTGTAATTATGTTGTCAATACTAACTATACCATCCCTAATGGAAAGGCTACATTTAAAATGGCTCAATTGATTTGCAGAGATAGGTTTAAACCACTACGAGCCCCGTCGTCTCAACAAACGGGTCGGGGTCACGGGGTAGAAAAACCGTTGGGTATTCGCGATCGCAAAACTTCGATACGCAGTCTGGCGGGAGAAATGTTCCCCATAGCCAAAGGGTGCAGGCTAGCTGTGTCCAGGCTGGGCGCTTACGGGGCTGGCGTGCAGTGAAATAAGTTAAACGGAATTTCCTCCTATATAAAGCGAGAAAAGTCTCGATTAATGTTATGTTCCGTCAGCAGCACTGACAAACAAAAATATTAACGTATCCTTCCGTCAGTTCCCAAAGGAAACCCAATATGTTAGTGTAACTGACGGCTTTGCCAACTCTGTGGTTATACTTATACCAACAGACGAAAGAAATGGGGACGACTATTAGATTTATTTAGTTGTCCTCCCTTGTAAATCAGTTTCTTAACTGAATAAAATAAACGTGAAATAATTTAATTAATCAATAAATATACAAATAAAATATCAGAGTGTACATAATCGTATTGTCATAGGCGATACCACCTATAACATAAGCTAATATAGCTTCCGACCCCCACAGTACAATGTGGTAGAGTGGTAGCAAGAGTGAGTTCTATGCGAAAGGTCGGCTGTTCAAATCTTCGTTAGGTCGTTATTTTTTTAATATCCTATTTAGGACCAAGTTTTTCTGCAAATGATTTCATCACATTCGGCCTCGTCGCGGACGCAATTCTACGTCGGAAATAATATATGTGTGGCAAGTACTATATGAAGAGAATCACGAGGTTCACACTGTGCCACCAACGACTGCGACTAGTGCTGAGTGCTGAGTGTATTTATTGTAATTAAGTATTAATATTGAACGTGTACCATAGAATGAGAGTAACAAACAAAACGGAAAGATGGTCCATGTGTAATGTTGGCTTAGCCGTAGGCCTATGTTCAGCTATTCAGCACTGCTAGCCTTGAACATAGAACACAAATGGGGTCCTAATTATTATTACGATGTGAAATATTTTTACAATGCATTTTTCAAGAGTCTACTAGAAGCAACTAACCGTATACGCATTCATACAGACAGCTGACCAACAAACTCTCACATCACTGTAGGCCTACCACTTTCATCAGTGACCGTACGTCACTATTATTACGGCACGCCTAGAGCCAATCAAATCTTTGACCGAACGAATGATTTTGCGCTATAATAACCTTTAGCCCATTATACATCCAAAGTTATTACGGCTGGCCATAGGAATAAACACTGCCTTGATTATCACCTTGCTTTAAAAATCCGGTAAAGGTGTGTAAATTGGAAGATAACGCACTTGAATGTAGGCATAGCCCCAGCATTTTTAACAATTATCTTGGACACGTTCCATAATCCCGCACGTTACTAAAACTACACTATTTATTATGGCCTCGCCTTCTTTTATATTTCTAGTCGATTCACATCCATCTACGTATTTGAAAATATCTGATAAACTCAATCTTAAGTTTGACGTTTCTCCATCTACTCCTTGAGACCGCGAATAAGCGCCATTCAACATAAAATCTATGGCTTGAATTTCTATGTTTAAAAGTGTGCTCCGTTCGGTATAAAAATGTGCCACAGCGTATAAAAACTCAATTTTATATCGAATGACCCGTACTGGAGGAGTCATTCAGTATAAATCCGTGCTTTAGGTGGTATGACCCTCTCGGGACGGGCCGCTAAACCTACATTTTAGGTCGAATGACCCTTATGTTGAATGGCGCATTTTGCACATTTTTTATGTCGAATGACCCATGACGTCTTTATGTTGAATAGCGCTTATACCCAACGGTTTTTCTACCCCGTGACCCCGACCCCAACAAACAAAAAGATCAATCAGAAAAATATTACATCTTCGATGGTCACCTGACCACACCAATTACTACTACATCTTAGGGGCTGGAGCGTTGGTATCAGTTATATGTGATTAAGTGGGTAGACTCTAAATGCGAATTTACTTATTTAATTTTTTTTATCATGTACAAAAAGATACCTTATATCATTTACTACTAACCCTTCAGCTATTGAAAGGACTCTGTGAAGTCTACGTTATGTATAATTCATGTTTTTAAACATTAAACCTTTATTAAATATTTTCGATTAATTATAAATTCATTTTTTTTATTATTATTTTTATTATTATTATTATTTAGTTTTTGATGAGGTGCCGAGCTTGGCAGGCCGGTGCTGATTCGGTGATGCCCAAGATAAATGGGGGAACACCCCTTTACCGAACTAAATGTTGTTGGAAAAAAGGCTGTGAACTTTAGGTTTAACATCGGCTTTATAGTAGGCGACTATGACGCTGTTATGTTACTACTTTAGACAGAAATTAAAAAAGTGACTACACCGGGATCGAACCCGGGACCTTAGCTGTCTGGGCTGTGATATATATATATATTGTTATTTAACCACTCTTTAAATCAATCCCACATCCTACATAGTTAATTTAATTTACACTACACACAACCGAAAGGTTCACTTTGCAAGGACGTCAAGTTCTTCTATCGCCCTCTAAACGATTTCTAAAATCGAAGGAAGATGATAAGTCTTAGGTTAATAAGTGATGGTCTTGAATATATAACATAAAATATATTTTTTTTGTGGGGGGGGGGGGGGGCGGGACGGCACGTCCCTGTCAGCCATTATATGAAAATTTTGGGACAAATCTGAGAACACTGAGCTAGGTGCTTTCACTTTTAGATCGGCGTTTTTTTTTTAGTATTGTTTCTACTTATCCACCACCTTCCACCGTCCTTGCCTTCCACTTACTTGTACCGATAAACGATTGTGTTTTGTCAGCAGGTACATAACTCTTATATAAGACAAAAAAATCATACATCAAACAATATCTTAGAAAATCGTTTTTCCTTATATATTATGGAGGTGGAAAACATTGATGTGTTGAAACGTTATATAACAAATCGTCGCTCAAAGTTAAGTGTAGTACTAAGCTCATTGTTGACTTTTTGCCCCAAAATTTTCCTATAATGGCTGACAGGGACTTTTTACGTCCCGACCCAAAAAAATAAGAAATACATGTTCCTGTTATATTCTAAACGCTCTTTTAAACGTAACCGAAATGCCTAAGGACCTCAAAGAATGTATGTCTGTTCTCTACGCTGATGACTCCTCTCTCGTGGTTGTTGGTGATAGCTTATTGGAGGTTGGCCTTAAGTCATCCGTAGTTCTCTCTGACGCCACGGATTGGTTTCATGGTAGCAAGCTACTTGTCAATGAGTCTAAAACAGAAAGTATGTTTTTTACTAACGGCCACAGTACCTGTAATGGGTTTCCGACTGTTAGTTTTTCAGGTAAAGATTCCTTGATAACGACACCCTGTTTGAAGTTCCTTGGTGTGTTTCTCGATTGTAATCTTAAGTGGATCTATCATGTAAATTACGTTTGTGGCAAACTTTCATCTGCGTGTTACGCTTTACGCCAAATAAGGAGTAGCTGTAGTAGAGAAACGATGTTGACGCTGTACTATGCCAATTGTTATTCCCACCTACGTTATGGAATTTTATTGTGGGGACATTCCACTGACTGGCAAAGGGTTTTTAAAAAGCAGAAATACCTTCTTAGGACAATGTTTTTTATAAAATGCAGAGATTCATGTAAGAAGATTTTTAAAGATAACAACATTTTAACCTTTCCCTGTGTTTATATTTTAGAACAATTGAAGACAATTAAAAGTAATTTTAAGGACATTGTTAGTGATTTTACTAATCACAAATACAATACCAGACGAGGCTACCTTCCAACCCCTCAACACAGCTGCGCTTTGTTTGAAAAGGGACCAAGATGTGCTGGTATTAAACTTTACAACAAATTACCAAGTTATATTAAGTCTATTAATAAACAATAGAGCTTTTAATAGAGAAGTGAAACTCTTCCTACTTAAAGGGGTATTTAACCGCTAAACTAAAAAAATATATTTCATTCAGGCTAACTAGTAATGAATTAAGCAATTAACAGAAAATTATTGGGGCCAACATGATCCCCAAAAAATTGTCAAACATGACATTTTTTCGAGCTAGGTCCCATCGTCAAAAATCTCCCATAATAAATAACACGGGGACTGTCTTTCTACCCCGTGACCTTGGAGGATTTCGATAAAAAAAAATATTGGCCATTATTGACGTATTGACAGCCTTTTCTGTAAATTTTCTATATTTTGTTTTGTAATTTGGGCAAGTAGTTCGGTCAAAATATGCTGATTACCAAGATGGGGTGTGATTTTGGAATGCATATTTTTGCGTGTTTGAGGGTATATTTGGGCACAGTTTCAAGACACGATGTTAAAAAGGGGCATTTTAGGTTGGTACTATGCTCTAGTATCTATGTGGACCAAAAAGAAGCAGGTTTAAGCCGATTTAGGAAATTTTCCAAAACACCAATTTTCGCCAATTTCTGGATCCAAAAAATTAAAAAATTCGTGTTAAATCTTACAAGATAAGGTTTTTTAAACTGTCATTTTAGCGTAGTATTGTGGTATAGATCACGTGGTAAAACATAATTTTTGGGGTTTTAGCCCCTTTAAGCACTGTTTTTATTCAATTGAGGAGTATATGAAGTTTTAGTCGTTTTTATTGTTTGTTTTTTTGACTGTCCATAAACATTGATGTATCTTTTGTTTTAACCAATGTACTATTTTTGTAACATGGAAACTAATAAATATGAATATGAATATGAATATGAATTTATTTAAGGTGTCAGTCATCTTTCGTTGACTTTAAAATATCGGTTAGATGGCGTTACAATAACATTAAAGAAGAACTTTTACTGCAAGGCACGTCCGGTTCACAGGAAGTTGAACAAACGGAAATTCCAAAACATTATTTGTGATACGTGAAATTTTCATAAAAGCATTAAACTTAAAGAATACAAATTCAACATGCACGTTGATTTAATCGTTGGGATCCAGCACGAAAATTCGCTTTAAAATATGTAGGCAGTTGAAAAACCAAAACAAAAAACGAGAACAAAAATCGAGTATATTAATGAGATGTCTTGAAGTTTCTTTACAATATTATTATTTGATATGTTATCTATTCACTGCTTCACTATTGGATTATTTGAATATCTGCTTCACGGCCCGTGTGATACAGCCTGTGTGATGCTCTATAGCTAGACAGAGGGTGGAGGAAGGAGAGAAGATGGCTGGTTGGAGAAAGGAGGGAAAGCCGTACCCGTAGCCGATTGTCCGATATCCGTGTCTGTCTGTATTCATATCATGTTAAGTGCCAATAAAGTGTGTTAATGTTATTATATTCGTGGCTCGTTATTAAGCGAATGATCCATCATAACCGTTCACTTAAAATTGTTTTAATATAAAGTTAAAACCGTTATTCCCCCCCCCCCCCCCCCCAAGATTGAACGACAGCTGGTCTTATTTATACGAATTATTTCACATATTGACCTTTGCCAATGTAGTTTTATCTGTTCATTTCTGCCATGCAGCCAGCGCTGTTGCCTAGACAGAATAACACTCAATTGGCTACTTATAATACATTGAAATAAAAATTGTCATTACACAAAACTTCTCAAAATATATCCTACTTACTACACAAATGTTTTTTTTTTTAATTCGAATATACCATCGAAATACACGTTACTATCTAATCCGCTAAACCGCTAAGTGTAATACAATTTTTCTCTGAAAGTTACAAAATATCCCGGAATTGTCCCCCTTGCTCATATCATAAGCCCCATTACACTTATTGTGTTTAAGTCGTATGGTATTTATTTTTACCGTCGATCCATAGATGCCTAGCTCTTTCTTCGTATAGACATAGATGTTTCTATTATATTAAGAATAGACCGACAGTGTTGGCTCGAGCGCTAAGCGCGCGACTCTGATTCGGGAGGCCCGGGTTCGAATCCCGTCGAGACCGGCAATCCTGACTGACGTTTTTCCCGAGTTTTTCCCCAGTCGTTAATTCGAATTCGAGATCAAACAGCCCTCGGACATCCCTTCACAAATTGTCCTATCTGCAACAGACCTAGTTTGACACATGAAGAAGGGCATGAATTGCACCCTGGACAGGCTTTCCACGAAAAATGATTTTATTATGAACAGTCGTGCGTCAACAAGCCAACAATGAACTGAGAATCTTTTCAAAATGGTAATTCAAAATTGAAATGCAAATCTATGGAAACGCATGTATGTAAACAAATCCAAACTTTGAATGAATGAAAGCATAATAACGCACGTGTATCGTGTATAATGCTGGGTTTGAAAATACGTGTTTCCGAATGGATGTCGGTTGCTACGGCGTTTCTGGTCAAAAGCTGTCATTGTGGTGAGTACATTTAAATAATTTGTTTAGTTCCGACTTTAATCCATCTTTACGAGATGGTTCTGTGGCGGAAAGCTCTGCGCAGCAAATTAATTTATGTTTAAGCTCGATATTATATTATATATAATTATGTATTATAAGTACCTAACATCCCTGACTGGCCCCGGCCCCGGGGTAGAATTTGGCACAAGGCTCTGTTGAACGTAAAAGGTGAGAAAAGATAAAAGTTCATCTCTCAAATATCAGCTAGTAGGGGAATATTTTACTCTCCAAAACGAGGCGTGCAGTGGCATTTGTGGGGACCTCTCCCCTTCCCTAGATGACCACCCCGACAACGATGACGACCACGACGTTTGAACCCCCCTTTCTTCCCCCTGCCCATTGCTTGATCTGTCCAGCACGGCCCTGGCCTCCCCACAACCCCTAGGTTAGAGCGTCGTATCATAACTTAACGGTTGACGCGCCCTTATCAAAAATATGAACTCACAAAAAAACTAGGTTAGAGAGTGGCGCATTATAACTTAACGTTTGACATGCCCTTGAACTTAATAAGATCAATTGAGTTTTGCGATATTTTTGCGAAAAGCTTATCCAATTTGTTTGCTCGAGGCTCTTTACATAATGCTTGAAACACTTCTTCGTCTTCTCGAACAGTTCTTTGAATTCAACAAAAAATAAGTAAACCATTGTCTTCGCCAAAGCCCTTTGAACGGTATAGTTTTCACCGTCAGTAATGGCTTAAACATCCTCCCAAATGTTAAGAGAACCTTTCATATTTATCTATCATCCATTCTTCTGAAAAATCTACATTATAATTTATCAATGGCGGAATTTTGAGAAAGGACGTACGTTCGCACAAAGAACCCCGCGCCAATATTGAATAATATGTTAGAAGCTACATTGTTAGTGGGAGAGATGAACAAGAGAATGACGAAACCGAACCTGGGCGATAAGGGGAAAAACTAGAAATTTCAGGCTTATCCATAACTTCATTGTTACGTTGTCAGCCAAGTCTACATGTAAGATATACGTGCTATGATTATGTGTGGGATCAGGTTACGTGTAGAACTATTGTGTATATTTCAGAGGTTGACTGCCTCAAAATAAACTAAGTATACGAAAGCACATGCTTTTAGTAATACTAGGAAAACGCTTAAGTCCCGCCGCGTTGATGGATGAGCGTTTTTGTAAGTTTTTAGTTTGCGTGGGACCACTTTTCCTTTGCAAGTGCTTTGTGAATGCATTGTAGGTGATTGTTGTCGAGTTTCAATTTAATGTTACTTATTATAATTGTTATTATAAACCTAAAAAAACTCATATCCAAACCTTTATTCTATGGATTCTGGCTAATTTTTCAACTTTTTTTTCGAAAGGTACTACATTACCATAACCTTAATGTCCACGTGAAATATCCCCACCCGTTTGGTCAGAATCGGCCCAAATGTCACGAAAATATCGCACTAAAAATCGAAAAAATCGTAAAAGTACGTTTATTTTATGGGTTCTGGTAACCTTTTTCAATTTTTTTTTTCACAAGATACTACATCACCATAACCTCAATGTCCATGTAAAATATGAACGTTGTTGCCCTACCCGTTTGGTCAGAATTGGCCCAAATATCGCACTAAAAATTGAAAAAATCGTAAAAGTGCGATATTCATGAGAAATATTTCTTCGATTGTACCCAAAAACGTGGCACGTCTTAGTTCAGAGGTTTCGAAGGTCCCCTTCAATTTTCATCAAGATCGCATAATATGCCGTTTGCCCGGAATCGTGCGAACAAACAGACAAAAAAAAACACACACAAAAAAGCAACCGAGCTAAATTTTGAGGGGTCAGTGAAATTGAAGTCTTCGCTTTGCTCGCTACGCTCATCAAATTACTTACAAAAAGTCACATTTTGTAGGTTATATAATAGTTACGTTGCAAATATCCTACATGAAAAAATATTTTAATAGCTTAATTAGAAATGTTATGATTTTTTTATAGTAGTTAAATGTCGTTGATCGGATGAACATTTTGAATTAAAGAGACCTAGTTTTTCAAAGGGACGCCAAAACTAAAGTTTACCCAAACATTATTCTGCAGTGCGATTCTATTAGATCGTTATTGGATGAGCGAAGCGAAGACTTCAATTTCACCGACCCCCCAAAAAATTTAGCTCAGTTGTTTTTTTTTTTTTTTTTTTTTTTTTTTTTTTTCCGTCTGTTTGTTTGCTCTCTACTGGGCAAACGGCAGATGCGATCTTGATGAAAATTTGACACGACCTTCGTTTTCTCTGAACTTAGACTTGCCACGTTTTTGGGTACAATCGAAGAAATATTTCTCATGAATATCGTACTTTTACGATTTTTTTTCGATTTTTAGTGCGATATTTTCGTGCCATTTGGGCCAATTCTGACCAAACGAGTGGGGCTACAACGTTCATATTTCACATGGACATTAAGGTAATGGTGATGTATTGCTTTCTGAAAGAAAAAGTTGAAAAAGTTAGCCAGAATCGAGAGAAATTAAGCTTTTAATATACGTTTTTTTACTTTTTGTGTGATATTTTCGTGCCATTTGGGCCAATTCTGACCAAACGGGTGAGGCTACAACGTTCATATTATACATGGACATTAAGGTTATGGTTATGTAGTACCTTTTGAAAGAAAAAGTGGAAAAATTTAGCCAGAATCCATAGAAATAAAGCTTTTAATACAAGTTTTTAACGGTAAATTATACCAATTGACAAGAAACAAAAGAAACTTGTTAAAATTCACCTAGAATGCGTAGGCAGCAAAACAAAGCACTTGCAAAAGTAAAGATATCCCACGCAAACTAAAACCTTTAAAAAGCTCATCCATCAACGCGGCGGGACTTTAGCGTTTTCCTAGTGGATAACGTGAATGATCGCTATCGTTATAACAAAATCATTTGTTGTGCTCATTACCATTATTGTAAATTCTGGCTTAGCCAATCAAAACAAAAGTCGTAACGAAATCAAGTATGCAGTAATATATTTTTGGATGAGCGAAGCGAAGACTTCAATTTCACCGACCCCCCAAAAAATTTAGCTCGGGTGTTTTTTTTTTTGTTTGTTTGTTTGTTTTTCCGTCTGTTTGTTCGCTCTCTACCGGGCAAACGGCATATGCGATCTTGATGAAAATTTGACACGACCTTCGTTTTCTCTGAACTTAGACTTGCCACGTTTTTGGGTACAATCGAAGAAATATTTCTCATGAATATCGTACTTTTACGATTTTTTTCGATTTTTAGTGCGATATTTTCGTGACATTTGGACCGATTCTGACCAAACGGGTGGGGCTACAACGTTCATATTTCACATGCACATTAAGGTAACGGTGATGTATTGACGTTTGAAAGAAAAAGTTGCAAAAGTTAGCCAGAATCTATAGAAATAAAGGTTTTAATTTGAGTTTTTTGAGGTGTTAAATATTAAAACTTTTATTTATATAGATTCGGGTTATTTTTTTCAACTTTTTCTTTCAAAAGTCAATACATCACCCTTACCTTAATATACATGTGAAATATGAACGTTGTAGCCCCACCCGTTTGGTCAGAATCCGCCCAAATAGCACGAAAATATAGATTTTAGATCTTTCTCACAGCCTTGTATGAAAACTTCACAGGAGAATTTATACCTTACTCACAGCCTTGTTACAAACAATCAAAGATCCAACAGACCTAATGATTGCTTTGTATGGGCCGTGTTAATATGTTTTTATTATTTTAAATTAATATTAACATTTTATAATTAAAAAGCTCATCCATCAACGCGGCGGGACTTTAGCGTTTTCCTAGTTTACATCTACATGACCGTAAACCGATAATTTCACAAGCATTTGTATCAATACCTTTTGAATCCTTGTTATCAATCATTAAGATATCAACCGCAAACAACATAAAAGTATATATGATACTCATGCCAACTATCACTGCATACTTGATTTCGTTACGACTTTTGTTTTGATTGGCTAAGCCACAATTTACAATAATGGTAAATGTTTTTGTTTTAACGAAAGCGATCATTCACGTTATCCATAACGATCTTACAGAATCGCACTGCAGGACTTTACCTGCGCACAATAATGCCATACAACTAGGAAAACGCTTAAGTCCCGCCGCGTTGTTGGATGAGCGTAATTGGTGCATTGAGCTGCCATGTGTTACGCGGATTTTCTGTTGTTCTGTGGAAAAATCATTACTAAGTTGAATTTTTTTAAAATTAAATTTAATTAAATAAAAAATAAACTTTAATTTTTTAATTTTTTTAAAATTAATTGTAATTGTTAAAAAAAGAAAAAAATCGTAAAATTGCGATTTTTATAAGAAATAATTTCTCGATTGCGCTCAAATTTAACTCTTATCTATTAATTCATAAAATAAGGGTTCTGTGAAAAAATCATTACAATCGGATAAAGCATGAAGGTGTTATAAGTCAAAAAATTGTTTAAAAAAAAGAAAAACCCGTAAAATTTCGATTATTATGATAATTTTTTTTCAATTGCGCTCAAATTTTACACGAATATCTTAATGCATAAAATTATGGTTCTGTGAAAAAATCATTAAAATCAAATAAAGCATGTAGGTGTTATAAGTCGAAGAAATTTTTGAAAAATCGAAAAAAATCGTAAAATTGCGATTTTCATGAGAAATATTTTTCCGATTGCGCTCAAAACCGTGGCAGTTCTAAGTTCAGAGATTTCGAAGGCCTCCAGAAAATTTTTTATCAATTGGAGTATCGGTTTAGCCGGAATCGTGTGGACAAACAGACAAAAATACAGAAGAAAAAAAATAAAACATTCCGGATTTTTTTCTCCCGTGTAGTGAAATGGAATCTTCGCTTCGCTCGCTACGCTCATCCAAAAATGCAAAAACTTGCAAAAAAGTGGCCAAGCCGAAAACGAGGTAATATCAAGTGGCTCAACTGCATAAAGTGGTGAGATCTAGAAGTGTGGCCAAGCCCATTATTTTGTTTCAACTAGGAAAACGCTAAAGTCCCGTCGCGTTGATGGATGAGCTTTTTTGTAAGATTTTAGTTTGCGTAGGACCACTTTTCATTTGCAAGTGCTTTTTGAATGCTGTAGGTGATTGTTGTCAAATTTCTATTGTTACTTGTTAAACGTTATTATAAACCTAAAAAAACTCATATTACAACCTTTATTTCTATGGATTCTGGTATACTTTTTCAACTTTTTCTTTCAAAAGGTACTATATCACCACAACCTTAATGCTGATGTAAAATATGAACGTTGTAGCCCACCCCGTTTCGTCAGAATCGGCCCAAATGTCACGAAAATATCGCAAAAAAAACGAAAAAATCGTAAAAGTACGATATTTATGAGAAATATTTCTTTGATTGTATCCAAAAACAATAAAGCTATAAGTTCAGAGATTTCAAAGATCCCCTTAAATTTTCATCAAGATCGGATATGCCGTTTGCCGGAAAAGGGCGAACAAAAAAAAAAAAAAAAAAAAAACGACAAAATTTTTTTTTTGGGGGTCTGAAAATTAAAGGGTGTCGTTTCACTCATAAAATTTAATAAACATATTTAAAAAAAAAAATATATCAATTCAATTTTATCTAACTATAATATGAAAAAAAATATAATAACAAAAATAACATAAAACATAAAAAAATTTTTATTAAAAACATTTACATGGGGAAAATATCAAATTACAATCATTAAAAATTAAAAAAGCTTGGTCGATAAATTTTTTTAATTTGGGTTGTCGTTACGACTAACCAAAAATAACCAATCCAAATCCATCTCCCAAGATTTAAATTTGAATGGCTCTGTCAATTTTTGATGAGCGTAGCGAGCAAACGAAGTTTCCATTTCACTACATTGGGAAAAAAAAACCGGATTTTTTTTTTTCTTTTTTTCTTTCTTTCCTTTTTTTGTCTTCTGTTAGCCGATTCCGGAAAAATCGATACTCTAATTGCATAAAATTTTCGCTTGGGGCGAGGGCTGAGGAGCGGCCGCGATTCGCCGGGTACAGGGGGGGCCGGGCCCCCAGTCCCCGCCATCTCATTGGGAGTGACAACATGGACCAGGACATGTGTCGCCCTAAACTCCCTTGGTTTTGCCTGCACCTGGTACATTGCCCCGATGGGGATGGTCGCAGCTTCAGTTCACTCTAGTTACTGTAAGTCCACATGACCGACATAGACTCTTTTAATCCGTATTCTTTAACTCCACGGGTTCCCCCGCTAAAAAAAAAAACCTTTAAACCCAGGACTTTGCGATACGCACAGGCTCAGCATCCGGGGCCTCGTGAGACTTAGGCTCCCCTCGCCTCAACGTGCGGCTTGGGGCCTATAAAGTCTACCGGCGTGATGGGCCCCAACCCACCTGGTAGCCCCACGTAAAGGCGTCGCCTTGTTTGTCGACTCTCGCATTCCTCCATCTCACCCCGCTGCCGCTGCGTTTCCAGTATCATGAGGCCTTTTTTCCCCATCCACTTGGCACGGGGGGCTGTCTTTGTCCCCCTACTTTATTTTCCTCCCCCGTCCCCCTTTGCTTCCCACACGGACTACCTCAATATATCCCCACATTTCCGCGCTTTGTCCTCAGGGGCGACCTAAATGCCTCATCTTCCTTCAGTGAAGAGTATCGAATGCGAACGGCGCCCTTTTTGGGCGACATGCCCTCGACTTTCCGGCTACCCCCTTTTTCAATGACGGTCCATTTCAAGGGCATGCAGGTTTCTATACCAAACCACACTTGATGAGTGAAATTTTTTGGGAGGTTCAGTGAATCACTAATGGGCCGTTTTTGGGGAGTGCCCACCCCCCTGCTCTGCTCCACCACGCTGTCATTGCTCCCCCTGCCCTCGTCAAATGGTAAGGTTACCCCGGCTAAAGGGGGACCATCCCCGCCAGACGTTCTCCGTCTCCTCCCCCCGATGTTGATGCTACCTCATGGGGGGTTTTTTCCGGGACAATGTGAACCGGGTTGGGTTCTGTGCTAAAGCGGGGGAAAGCTGTGGCGTTGCCTCTCAAAACAATCGACCATACGGGTCGCCCCCCCTTTTCGTTTGGGCCTTATCTGGGGGAAAAGAGACGAATATACCTAGTTTAACAGTCTGGTGATCTCCCTGAAAACTGAAGGGAAATCGGCTAAAACGCCATCATCAGAGGGGTGCCCCACCCCGCGAGATTTCTTGGCTTCTCCTGCGCGTTTTGTTATCGCAACGGAGGGAAGATCTGGCCCCAGTTTGGTGTTGACGGCCAGTACTCGCGCTTTGCCCTCCGCGGTTTTTCAATGGACGTTTTTGCCACCGGGGGACAAGGCTCGGGTCTTTGCCCCCTTTTTAATTCTGTACATTTTCCGACACCTCTTTTTTGCATGATTTTTCGCGACCTTGTCGAGGGAACTTTCCGGCACGAGCCTTTCTTTCCTGGTCACGGAGCTCCCCTTTTTGGGTTGTGCCCGGGTTTTCCAGATCATTTTGGCCTTACACTGGCCGATTTGTGGGGGGCTTTGTCTGTGGGCCGGAAATACGGCAGCTGGGGGGGATGGCATTACACTCTTGTGCCCCGGGCAGGCCCCTCCCCTCTTTCTTGCCACTTGGCTACGCTCTTTTGGGGGTGCCCGCTCGGATACCCCCCCTGACGTTTTCGCTGGGCCCCTTTGTAGTGAGTTTTCCCAGTCGCCTCAGGGCCCCAGGGCCCCGGGTAATTACGGCCTTTTTTGTCTCTTAATTTTTTGGCAAAGCCCTTGAGAAATGTCCACGCCGCCTGTTGCCCTTTTGTCGAGCTTCGGGGGTCCTCCCTGAGAAACAGGCTGGCTTTCCCCCCGGGCGGACCGTTCCGACCTGTTGCTCGCCTTGTCTGGGAAAGTCACTTCACCTTAATGATGGCCCTTTACGGGCCATTTCCTAGATATTTCGCGGGCGTTTGAAAGGTCGGGCCAGGGCCTTGTATACAAGCTGATCACCTTGGGTGTCCCCCCCCTCTTGGTCCTTTCCTCCGATTTTCCTAACCGTCCCGAAGGGCGTGGGTCCGGTGGAAGGGCATTTTTCAGCCCTTCTCTATCCGGCCGGAGTTCCGCAAGGTTCTTCCCTTTTCCCCCCCTCCTCATCTCTCTACTCCCCACGACATCCCAGTTCCACGTCACGCGCGTCTTTCCCCAGGGCCCGTACGCGATGACACCGCGTTGATCTACCACCCGGTCTGCCGCTGGGCCCTTCGGGGTTTTAACTGCAGTTGGACGTCTTCAACTTTGGATGGGGCGTTGGAGGTCCTCCCTAATGCCTCCAAATCGGCTCCCCCTCCTTCCGGCATTGCACAAAACTCGGAAATTCTCTTAACTGCCCATGCGCGTACATCACGCTGTGGGTGACCAGGTTTTTGTATCCCCGCACCGCGAAAAACCTGGGGAAAGACTTTTTACTGCCACTCTTGATTGGGCTGCCCACACCAGGGACATTTGTTTGCGGCGAGGCGGCGTAAACCTCCTCGTGATGCGCGGGGCCGTGTCCGGGGTTGGTTTCCGGACACTCCGCCTACAACCAGGTGTTCCCGCGCCCCTTGTTTGAACACCACTGCTGCTCTTGCCCATCCTTGGTCCATCTTCGGGTTACTGCTCGCTAGAGCGTCGTATCCTGCGTCGAATTGCCCGCCTGCACCCTGCCCCGCGCAACGGCGAGGTGTACGACGTCACAGGGGGTTTAACCCGGCCCATGCGGGTCGGCCCCCCACCGCCCCGTATGTGCACCCCCTCCGCCCCCTGAACGCACAGCTCTCTTGGATCGTCTCTACGCCCACCGGTTGCCCCCCCCGCCCGACGACCTCTTTCCATACCGAGCCACGCGGTCTCTCCCTGTGGTTTCCGGCCCAGGTGACTCCTTCACCGAGGCTGGGGGGAGGGGTGTGGGACCTGGAGCGCGGGTCACGCCGGTTGTGCCTCCCCGAGTCACGCGTGTGTTCCCCCCCTCCGATGTGGTGGCGTCCGGGGGGAGCCGGATGTTGGTGTGTCCGTGCCTCAAAATCCCCGATCAGTTTGTGTTTGGTGTTCCTTGCCCGTCCTGTTTGTTTTCTTGTTTGTATTTTGTTCACTTGTACGTAATTTGTTTTTTTTTCTTTTCAGAGTTTTTACCCCTCTATTTGTGTTTTTTTGTTGATTTCTTGCCTTTTGCTATTCTGGCCCTTGCAGTGCCCGTGTAGCATAATGACTTTCGTTTTGACTTTTTAAAGTTTTTTTCTCTCGTTACGTGGCATGATTCTTTCCTCTCCTTAGGCTTTTTGTGTTTAACATTTTGTTTCTTTGTATGTTTCTTTTATCTGTAAAGGCCAGGGGCAGAATTGTTTCCCTATATCGGCCTTCCCCCCCCTTGGGCGGGAAAAAATCAATATGGAAAACGCTTAAATCTCGCCGCGTTGTTGGATGAGCGTAATTGGGAATTGAGCTGCCCCTGTGTTTTGCGGGTTTTCTGTTGTTCTGTAAAAAAAAACAGAAATTGTTGAATTTTTTTTTTTTAAAATTAAAAAAAATTAAATAAAAAAAAAACTTTTTTTTTTTTTTAAACGTAATTAAAAAAAAAAAAAAATCGTAAAATTGAAATTTTCACAAAAAATAATTTTCGATTTCGCACAAATTTTTCACGAATATTAATTCTTAAATTAGGTTCTTAAAAAATCATTATATTAGTAAAAATGTAGTTTTATAAGCAGAAGAAATTTAAAAAAAACGTAAAACTGCGATTTTTATGGAAATAATTATTTGATTACCTCAAATTTCCACGATTATATCAATTCATAAAAATTTAAAGGGTTTGTGAAAAAATCATTTCAAACAGATAAAGCATGTAGGATTAAAGTCGAAAATTTTAAAAACCAAAAAAAAGTAAAATTTTCGATTTTCATGAGAAATAATTTTTTCGATTTCGCTCAAAAACGTGGCAGTTCTATTCAGAGATTTATGGCCTCCATAAAATTTATCGCAATCGGAGTATCGGTTTAGCCGGAATCGTGTTAACAGCGACAAAAAAACAGAAAAAAAAAAAAAAAAAAAACCCGGGTTTTTTTTTCCATTTTTATGAAAAGGAAACTTCGCTTTGCTCGCTAGCTCCTACGCTCATCCAAATCTAGGAAAACGCTTTAAATCCCGCCGCGTTTTTGGATGAGCGAATTTTGGGGAATTTAGCTGCCATGTGTTTTTGGGGGGTTTTTGTTGTTCTGTAAAAAAAACAAACT
This sequence comes from Sweltsa coloradensis, assembly GCA_024449915.1. Lineage (NCBI taxonomy): Eukaryota > Metazoa > Arthropoda > Insecta > Plecoptera > Chloroperlidae > Sweltsa > Sweltsa coloradensis. The sequence goes on from JAMZAV010004204.1 coordinate 39,896, forward strand.
TTGTTTTTTTTTTTTTAAATAAAAACAAATTTTAAAAAAAATTAACTTTTTTTTTTTAATTAATCGTAATTTAAAACAAAAGGGAAAAAAACTAAAATTGAAATTTTCATAAAAAATAATTTTCGATTACGCACAATTTTACGCGAATAATTAATTCTTTTAAAATTTTAAAGGTTCTGTGAAAAAAACATTATAATCGGATAAAAGCATGTAAGGTTTTAAGCAAAGAAAATTAAAAAATCGTAAATTGCGATTTTTTATGGAAATAAATTTTGTTACGCTCAAATTTTTCCCCGAATATATCAAAAACATAAAATTAAGGGGTTTTGGAAAAAAAACATTTAAACGGTAAAGCAGTAGGAGTTTAAAAATCGAAGAAAAATTTTTTAAAAAACGAAAAAAATCGTAATATTGCGATTTCATGAAAATAATTTTTCGATTGCCTCAAAAACGTGGGAGTTCTTTGTTCAGAGATTTTTGAAGGCCTCCCTAAAATTTCATCGCAACCGAGTATCGGTTTGCCGGAAACGGTTAACAGACACACAAAAATACAAAAAAAAAAAAAAAAAAAAAAAAAAAAAAAATCCGGGTTTTTTTTTCCAGTGTAGTGAAAAGGAAACTTCGCTTCGCTCGCTACGCTAAACCAAAAAACAATATAGGGTACTGTACATTCAGGGTTCTCGTAAAAAAACACGTTTTTGGCGTTTTCGGGGTGTTTTCCAGCCGCCATGAAACGTGAAATAAACTTTAAATACGTCATAATCAGAGCTATTTACGTACCTGTCAACACATGCTTATTATGGTTTGGGTGCGATCATTCCGTCTGAGTTAAAAATGGGATGGAAAATAATCACTAGGAAACAGTGGCGACTCGTGCTATTGTGCGCTGGTGCTGTAGCACCACCACCATAAATCATCCATCTCCATTAAACTGATTTTTGATAAGTTCAATGTGTAGGTATTGTAAAATTAAGTATTCCGCCGTGCGGATGGTCAACTTTTTCATACCGCGTAGTACATGGTGGTGATGGTTTTGAACCAAGCATATGTAGAAACCTGCGATGTGCTCCGCACCGAATTCGACGACTTTTAAGCCCTTTTAGCACGCAACGACAGGGAATAACACGGTAAAACGAAACGCAAACCGGTCTTCTGGTGCTATCGGGACTCGCGCACATCGGGCTCTGTATAGGTTCGCCCGCTAGCCTCGCACCCTTGCAATCACTTCACTCGTCAGTCGTCAGTCTTCAACCCTACAGCATCGCTGTAGGTAATTGTTGTTTAATTTAAATTGATTGCAGTTTAATTGTTATTCAATTATTTTTATTTGTGTGCCGGAGGTGGGTATTGTGACAACCTCACACACCCCTCCTTCCCTGTCACACATAACCCATAGGCCCTATGCATGATTTACGTTTGCTGTATATTAGCACCACCGTGTTCTAATGTCCACGAGCCGCCACTGCTAGGAAAACGCTTAAGTCTCGCCGCGTTGTTGGATGAGCGTAATTGGTGAATTGAGCTGCCATGTGTTTTGCGGATTTTCTGTTGTTCTGTGAAAAATTCAAAATTTTGTTGAAATTTTTTTTAAATTAAATCAAATTAAATAAAAAAAATAACTTATTTTTTTTTAATTAATCGTAGTTTTAAAAAAGGAAAAAATCGTAATAAAGAAATTTTCATAAGAAATAATTATTCGATTACGCACAATTTTTACACGTTTTCTGTGAAAAAATCATTATATATCGGATAAAGCATGTAGGTGTTATAAGCAGAAGAAATTAGAAAAATCGTCAATTGCGATTTTCATGAGAAATAACTAATGAGCGTAGCGAGCGAAGCGAAGATTCCATTTCACTACACTGGAGAAAAAAATCCGGAATGTTTTTTTTTTCTGTATTTTTGTCTGTCTGTTAGCACGATTCCGGCTAAACCGATACTCCGATTGCGATTAAATTTTTTGGAGGCCTTCGAAATCTTTGAACTAAGAACTGCCACGTTTTTGAGCGCAATCAAAAAATTATTTCTCATGGAAAATCGCAATTTTACGATTTTTTTTCGATTTTTAAAAAAGTTCGTCGACTGAGAACTCCTACATACTTTATCCGATTGTAATGATTTTTTCACAGAACCTTAATTTTATGAATTGATATATTCGTGTGAAATTTGAGCGTAATCAAATATTATTTCTCATGAAAATTTCAATATTACGATTTTTTCTTTTTTTAAAATTACGATTAATTAAAAAAATAAGTTAATTTATTATTTATTTGATTTAATTTTAAAAAATTCAACAAAGTTCTGATTTTTTCACAGAACAACAGAAAATCCGCAAAACACATGGCAGCTCAATTCACCAATTACGCTCATCCAACAACGCGGCGGGACTTAAGCGTTTTCCTAGTTATTTGATTACGCTCAAATTTCACACGAATATATCAATTCATAAAATTAAGGTTCTGTGAAAAAATCATTACAATCGAATAAAGCATGTAGGAGTTATAAGTCGAAGAAATTTTTTAAAAATCGAAAAAAATCGTAAAATTGCGATTTTCACGAGAAATGATTTTTCGATTGCGCTCAAAAACGTGGCAGTTCTTAGTTCAGAGATTTCGAAAGGCCTCCATAAAATTTCATCGCAATCGGAGTATCGGTTTAGCCGGAATCGTGTTAACAGACAGACAAAAATACAGAAAGAAAGAAAGAAAAAAAAACATTCCGGATTTTTTTCTCCAGTGTAGTGAAATGGAATCTTCGCTTCGCTCGCTACGCTCGCTACGCTCATCCAAAAATCGCCTTTTTTTAATTCTGCCAGGTGTCTAATTCAGAGGAGTTAAAAAAGCATTTTTGATAATTTTTCACCCCATATTTAACTCAAAAGGAATGATCGTACCCCAACAAAAAAAAACTTAGGTAATAGGTTTTGCGAAAAAAAATTTCCCCATAGACAACCTCAATGTCTACTACTTATAAGGTGGAAATTTGGTGGAAATAACATATCCAAGGGCTATATAAGGGGGCTTAATCTGAGATTTTACCGAATATATTTAAGGAAATCCATGAATAAAATCTTAAGTAAGGATTTTAAAATGTGGGTTTTGAACCAGATACGTCCCAAAATATAGTCTTGATGTGTAGAAACGCGAGAAACCTCCATCGGCTAATTACATTATTACGTAGCATGATTTGAGTTGCGCCATAACGTAAGAAAACATATTTTTGACTACATACTCTTAAGTTCATGGCCCTACAGATTGTAATAATAACCTTTTTCTGCCATGATTGACTTAGCCTATACCGTATCAAGTGTGGCCTATTTACTAAATATTTACAACAATGAGACAATCATAAAACATTATTGGGCCAATAGAAAATCGTTTGCCAAATGACATTGGATAAATACAAAATTTGACTTTCATTGATCTCTGCTGGACTTAAAATTAATTTTGAAAAATTGAAATATTTTTTCTTCGAAAGACCCTTGAAAAAACTTTTATTACATACCATGGATACTAGGTTTCAAAAACACATGTATTTTGATAACTAAGATATCAATTTGAAACTAGGCTAGAGCTATTGAAAAACAAACACGAAATTCACGTGCTGTAATTTTTCACTATACATTAAAATTATAAATGTCAAAAGAAGCGACTTTTTTCCATGTACACGCCATTTCTGTGCCTAGTTTCAGACTTATAAGTATATGGAAGCGTCAACGCAAAAAGTAATGAATAAAATGCAGTTAATATTTACATCATTATACAAAACTTCTATAGATCCCAACCAAAAGATTCTCTCCGTACCTTCTTTGTGTGTGTGTGTGTGTGTGTGTGGGGGGGGGGGGGGTTCATGCGAGGGTCAAAATAGCGCATCCCCTTACTATTGCTGACTCCTAGTGCAAAGCACTAATAATTCAGCTTTATTGATTTAATGTAATTGTTTATGTTTGAGTTGTGCAACACGTTTCTGTTGCATGTATTTGGAGTGGTTTTCTCCGAATAAGTATTTTTACAGTTTAAGCTATTATATCAAACAATTGTAGAAATTCGTACACTTATTTGTAAATAATCTTGGTATCCAAGTACCAATTTAGAACAATTATTGGGTCTGGCACTTCATCGACATGAGTACGTTCACAGGAACTTTACTGAAGGTGACTGTCGGCGCCCGTTGAAAACCGTGAGGTTACAACACGAGCGATCGTATCAGTGCGGAACTCGAGTGGTGTATGAAGTACTAGGAAAACGCTTAAGTCCCGCCGCGTTGTTGGATGAGCGTAATTGGTGCATTGAGCTGCCATGTGTTATGCGGATTTTCTGTTGTTCTGTGAAAAAATTATTACTTAGTCAAAGAATTTTTTTAAATTAAATTAAATTTAATAAAAAATTAACTTTAATTTTTTATTTTTTTATAAATCGTAATTTTTAAAAAAGAAAAAAATCGTCAAATTGCGATTTTCATAAGAAATAATTATTCAATTGCGCTCAAATTTTACACGAATACATTAATTCATAAAATTAAGGTTCTGTGAAAAAATCATCACAATAGGATAAAGCATGTGGGTGTTATAAGTCAAAGAATTTATTAAAAAAAGAAAAAAAAAACTATAAAATTTCGATTTTCATGAGAAATAATTTTTCAATTGCGCTCAAATTTCACACGAATATCTTAATTCATAAAATTAAGGTTCTGTGAAAAAATCATTAAAATCGGATAAAGCATGTAGGTGTTATAAGATGAAGAAATTTTTTTTAAATAGAAAAAAATCGTAAAATTGCGATTTTAAGGCTATTCCCCTGCGTTTTTCTATTTTCCCAAATATGCTACTAAGTTAAAATATAGTGAATGGCTTTGAAACATGGCTATTTTAGAAAATCAAAAATATTTTTTCCAAATTTTTCTGATCCGGTACACGGCCAATATAGCCACCTCAATATAATTTCAAACTTCAATTCGCCAGGGCACACCATTCAACGTACGGTGTTGTGCTTTTGTGACATTAATTTTATACTGTTTTTCTATGGACTGACTGAGAGAAAACAGATTTATTTTAAGAATTGTCTTTCCAGCGAATTTTTTCGTTTGGCGGTATTTTTTACCGATTTGTACCGCCTAACGAAAAAATTCGCAGGTAAGACAATTGTTAGAATAAATCTGTTTTCTCTCAGTCAGTCCAAAGAAAAACAGTTAAAAATTAATGTCACAAAAGCACAACACCCTACGTTGAATGGTGTGCCCTGGCGAATTGAAGTTTGAAATTATTTTGAGGTGGCTATATTGGCCGTGTACCGGATCAGAAAAATTTGGAAAAAATATTTTTGATTTTCTAAAATAGCCATGTTTCAAAGCCATTCACTATATTTTGACTTAGTAGCATATTTTGGAAAATAGAAAAACGCGGTGGAATAGCCTAAAAAACGTGTCAGTTCTAAGTTCAGAGATTTCGAAGGCCTCCATAAAATTTCATCGTAATTGGAGTATTGGTTTAGCCGGAATCGTGTTAACAAACACACAATAATACAAACAGAAAAAAAAGAAAGAAAAACATTCCGGATTTTTTTCTCCAGTGTAGTGAAATGGAATCTTCGCTTCGCTCGCTACGCTCGCTACGCTCATCCAATTAGGGATGTTCACATCTGTTGTATCTGTTTTATGTGAGGCTTGTTAGTCTTGTGTTTAGAGGCTCTGCTTCCAATGCGTGCGAGGTTCAATTCCCGCTCTCGGCAGATATTTTTCAACTTCTTATGTGGAATTAAGACCATCAGTGTTGTTGTCTTAGGAATATGTAAACACTGACTTTAGAGCGTCCTAGCCACGAGGCACATAATAAATTCTGAAGTTGTTCCGAATTAGCCTTGATGATTCCGGCGATGTCCTCGGGTGGAATCGTTTCCAACTTGATTAGGTGTTTTCTACTTAAATATTCCAATCTCTAGTGGTCATTGTTCACTTGTCGATAGTGTCAGCGCCAACAGGGTTGGCTTAATGTGTGCTCTAAATTTAATGTCCTTCACTGAAAATCAGTTATGTGACTGAGTGGGTATATACTATACTGTAAATACGAATTTATTTCATTTTGTTATTTGTCCTGTGTGGTAGTTAATTATGGTGTGTGGCAAATTTCCAATGGACGTTTTAAGGACTGAATCCCGTGCATTCATCGAGGAAATCTCTGGAAAACACATTCGGTCAGGATTGCCGGTGGCGGGGTTATTCCGCAACCTCCCGAATGAGCGTCGCGGACGTTCGCATGAGCTGCATCTGTCTGTCGGTGAAGCAGAGGAAACGAGCATGTGCTAGTCATCATATTTACACACACGGAGGATACTATCTGAACGTGTCACTCTCTCTTAGGCGAAGCGGAAACATGATAAGACCTGACCTGAGTCAACATTCTTTCAGTTGGGCGGTACGACGGAGACCCCTATAAGAACAGTGTGAATTATTATGAGAAGTTTTAGCGGGCCCTCTAATATATTAGTTATGAAAAGTCTGCAATGCCAGTGACTTGTTTCAGAATCACTTCCTGAAGCCAGTGATTATAAGATTGACACCAAACTTTAAACGTGTTAAATAAATAAATTCGTATTTAGAGTCTACCCACTCAGTCATAAACAGATTTTTAGTGGAGGACATTAAGCCAAAGCGACCAAGCCAACCCTGTAGGCCCGACGCAATCGACGAGTGAGCGATAACCAACCAAAATCGATATTTTTAATAGGAAATATAGCTCTCTCTCGTACCCTATGTATAAATAAATAAATATGAATTCATTCATTCATTCATTCATTCATTCATTCATTCATCCATTTGCATTGTTAAATTTTTGTCGGTGAATTATGAGACTTCCATTGGTTTTCATCAAAATTTGATCTAAAGTTTATTACTAAAATATTGAGTTAATTAAAGGGGTATTTAACCGCTAAACTCAAAAAATATATTTCATTCAGTCTAACTAGTAATGAATTTAGCAATTAACAGAAAAATTATTGGGACGACCATGACCTCCCAAAAAATTGTCAAACATGACATATTTCGAGCTAGGTCCCATCGGCAAAAAAATCCCATAAGAAATAACATGGGGACGATCTTTATGCCCCGTGACCTTGGAGGATTTTGGTCCAAAAAAATATTGGCCATTATTGACGTACTCGACAGCCTTTTCTGTAAATTCTCTATATTTTGTTTTTGTAATGTGGGCAAGTAGTTTTGGCCAAAATATGCTGATTACCAAGATGGGGTATGATTTTTGGAATGCATATTTTTTGCGTGTTTGAGGGTATATTTGGGCACAGTTTCAAGACACGATGTTATAAAGGGGCATTTTAGATTGGTACTATGCTCTAGTATCTATGTGGACCAAAAAAAAGCAGGTTAAAGTCGATTAGGAATTTTCCAAAACACCCAATTTTCGCCAATTTCTGGATCAAAAAAATAAAAAAAAACGCCGTTAAATCACAGTTACAAGAAATAATTTTTTAAACGGTCATTTAAGTGTAGTATTGTGCTATAGATCACGTGGTAAAAAATAATTTTTGGGGTTTTTAGCCCCTTTAACTGGAGATTATAAATGTATTCGAGTAAACTTATTAAACTTCTGAGAGTTTGTGATAATCATCAATTTTAACTTTAGATTATAGTATAGTTTAATGAAACTGGGACTTCGGGATTAAGTAGCATAATATCCCATAGCTTCTAATGTAATTATAATATCCATGTTCCACAGCAAAGCTCACAAATTTATTAAAAATGGCTTACCTATACCTTTGTCTGTCCATATAGGCTAGCCTATAACAATCTCCCGCCGAATATCAGAGCCACGATCACTGGACACCTTCAAATTCTAAATAAAAAAGTAGGCTACCTCCATTACAAATGATTTTATTCCTTATCTGAATTAATGGAAAGTTGACTTATAGCCTGGTTCAACATGTGGTTTAGCCGAAAGGGTGTTAAAAGCAAACTTAGAACGTGATCTTACTAACTTTGGTGTGCTAAAACCGAAAAATCATGTTGCCCAAACGTCCGATGGCTCTAACTCCACCCATTCCCTCCCCCCCCCCCCCCAAAAAAAAAATAAAAAGTTTGACAATTTTATTCATTTACTCGCATTTAGAACGCGATCTTACTAACTTTAGTGTGCTTAAACCGAAATACATGTTTCTCAGACGTCCGATGTCTCTAACCCCTCGCCCCCCATTACTCCCCCCAAAATAAAAAATAGACACTTTCATTCCACTTGTATTTAGAACGCGATCTTAACTCAACTTTGATGTGCTAAAACAGAAAATCAATGTTGCCCAGACGTCCGATGGCTCTAACCCCCCCTTTACCCCCCCCCCCCCCCCCAACCAACAAAAGTTTGACATCTATTTTTGTTGTACTTGAACGCGATCTGACTAACTTTGGTTGTGCTAATTCCCGAAAATGGATGGTTGCCCAGATGTCCGATGGCTCAAACCCCCCCCCCCTTTACGCCTCACCCCTCCAACAACAAAATTTGACATTAACATACATTTTTGTTCGTACTTAAATGCGATTTGACTAACTTTGGTGTGCTGAAACAAAAAAAACATGTTGCCCGGACATTCGAAGAATTAAGCCCCCCACTAACCCCTACCCCCCGCCCCCCTTCCCCAACAAAAATTTAAGTTTACAAACATTTGCAACTTAAAAGTTGATCTTACTAACTTCGGTGTGCTAAACCAAAAATCAATTTTTTTCCTCCTTGTTGCCTCCACCGCCTACATATCCCCGCCAAAAAATTGTATGTCTAAATTTGCATGCAACTTTTTAAAAAACTGTTAGCGTTATTTTCTTAACTTTAGTGAGTATTTGCTTTTTAACTTAGTACATGATCTTATTGATTTTAGTGTGTTCAATATAAATAATTTACATTGGAAGTCTCGATACGCCTCCAAAATTTACCGATTACATCGTATGTACATCGTATGTATGTGGATTACATGATGTAATCCAAAGGCTCAAAGTGACACGAACCCCATCCGTTGCCATTTAGCCATTTCGTGCATTACCCCACTACAAATGAAGTCTATGTTGTATGCAGAGAAATACACGAATTTGCCTTATAGTTAGGTCATAATCATGAGTTCCGTGACCACTTTTTCGCAAGGATGATTTGACGATTGATTTGACTACTATGGACCATTTAGAAAAAAATAAGCCCCCATGTCCCTCCCAAAAATCCCGGCAATTTTTACTAGAGGCCAAAATCCAATATGGCTGCCGGGCACACTCTTGAAAAATTAAATTTTGAACCAGAGCAAGTAGAATCAAGTACAAAGACATTTTTTCGATTAAACTGACCACAAGGATTCTGAATATGATATTAGTTTGAAGCTACGACGCCATTTTGAACCAGAAATACAAGATGGCCACCGGCGCCATTGTGGAAAATTAAGTTTTGAACCAGAGCATCTAGAATCAAGTACAAATACACTTTTTCTTGTAAATAGACCACACGGATTCAGAATATGACGTTAATTTGACGTTTCTATATCATTTTGACACATAAATCCAAAATGGCCGCCATCCAGTGTAGCAAAAGTTTTACGTTTGTACTTAAGCAAGTACACCCACAAGGATCTCTTGCTGTAAAGTACCATGATTTTACCATGAGATGGTTTTCAGTAAATTTTCCATTACAACGTAAATATAAACCGAATTTATGAAGTCACAAATTGTCTTTCGTTGAAAATTAACGTTATTTTACGACTGTAACGTGGTAATTAAGACCAAAATGTGCCCCCGAGATGTATGATCAGTCTGAATCGAGTCATCTTACCATATTCGGAATCAGACGACTCCATGTAATACCTGCTTTTCTCAGTAAAATATCCACCTTCAGATTGCTGTCATCATCATCCTATAGCTCTCTTCAACTGGCCCTAGTGGTTGCGTACAAAGATAGGTATGGAAGATGACTTTCTGACTTCTGGGCGATGCTGACAGCTCGCTTCTTTGATCAGGTCGCCTTCTTTCGTACTGGTTTCACTCAGTCTATTACAGGAAACCCCTACTCTATGGCCTGGGACATGTGATTGATTGATTGGATATTGCTTAACGTCGCATATTTATGCAACTTGGCTAATCGAGACGAAGGGAGGGACGTAGGGATGACGCGGGGGGACAAGGGGTGGACAGGCTTGTGCTAGTCAGAACCAGCCACAAGCGTATGGGGAGGGCAAGGGTTCCCCCACGTCGTGGTCGTCTGCGTCTGTGTCATCATCCGTCCGTGTTGTCATTGTCGTCGCCGTCGGGGAGGTAGTCAAAGGGAAGGGGAAAGTTCCCCGACGACGACCCAGAGCTCGCCATTAGTTTCAGGGAGAAGGGCACATTTTTGTCTTAATTATCAAGTCAAAGTGTTACAGTGGTAAAATAACGTTAATTTTCAAAGAAAGACAATTTATGACGTCTTAAATTCTGTTTTTATTTACGTTGCGGTCGAGGTTGTGGTGTCCTTTGTTATAGAAAATTTACTAAAATACCATCTAATGGTAAAATGATGGTACTTTACAGCAAGAGATCCTTGTGGGAGTACTTGCTTAAGTACAAACGTAAAACGTTGGCTACACTGGATGGCGGCCATTTTGGATTTATGAGTCAAAATAATATAGAAACGTCAATTAACGTCATATTCTGAATCTTTGTGGTCTATTTACAAGAAAAATTGTATTTGTACTTGATTCTAGAAGCTCTGGTTCAAAACTTAATTTTCCACAATGGTGCTGGTGGCCATATTGTATTTCTGGTTCAAAATGGCGTTGTAGCGTCAAATTAATATCATATTCAGAATCCTTGTGGTCAGTTTAATCGAAAAAATGTCTTTGTACTTGATTCTACTTGCTCTGGTTCAAAATTTAATTTTTCACGAGTGTGCCCGGCAGCCATATTGGATTTTTGCCTCTAGTAAAAATTGACGGGATTTTTGGGAGGAACATGGGGGCTTATTTTTTTCATAAATGGTCCATTGTAGTCAAATCAATCGTCAAAACATCCTTGCGAAAAAGTGGTCACGGAACTCATGATTATGACCAAACTATTATGTTAGATGTTATCACATCACAGCCCCCGTGGCTTCATCGACATGTTGAACTTGAATGGCATCATTGCCAGTTCATTGTCAATTCCTATAATGTCTTTGTAACAGATGATGATGTTTCCTGCGTCTCAAAGAAATTAATTACAAGTTGCTCAGAATGCGTTTTTGGTGGAGAATACCGGTACAACCTAAGCTCACATGCCTAGGTGTCTAAACTCACCTTAAGTTAACGCAAACACTACATCTTGACACAGAGTTAATATTTTCGATCGACTCATTTTCTGAAATATATCCTCCTACTAATAGGTGAATGAATGCATGTGTTGACTGATTTTGGAATGCACTCAATGCTCTTTCACTTATTTCAAGTGACCTGCGTTTAGAAGTTTTTAGTCATCTCATGCCTCCTATCTTTGACCATTGACATTATCGGGCTGACTGAACTGCTAGTGCATGATGGACCTTTCGTTGGGATCTCGTCGTGTCATTAATTTTTGTCTCCACTCGTTTTTTTTTTGGCATAAGATACGTTTCACAACCACAATCGTCACCCATTTGTTGACGGAACAAATAAATAAATATATATTTTTCATCTCGGTTTTGATTGTTTCTCGATTTGTTTTGTCGGGAAACACTCCCGTAGGTGTAATTGATTTTATTTACTACAATTCAGAAATTAAAAAAGTCCGCCCCAACCGGGAATCGAACCATCCAATCAGATAAATAATGCAACTACAATTCAGAGATTAAAATGTACCCGTCCTGATGGTCTAGTGGTAAAGACGCCTGTCTGAAAAGAATGCGGAAGATCCGTGGTTCGATTACCGGTAGGGGCGGACTTTTTTAATTTCTGAATTGTAGTAAATAAAAAAAATTAAAAAAAAAAATTTAGATTCTATTACAAAGATTTTCTTATTCTATGAAGAACTGAGTGTATCTTTCCACGCAAAATCCTGGGACAAATAATGGTTGAATCTTGCATCGTAAGTGCAACTTACTTATAGCCATGCCATTGCATTGTCGTCATATTTTATTATTATTGTTCTTCTGTACTTCGCGACGAAATAATTAACATATCAGGTGGTTTCTCAATTTATTTGAACTGGAAAACAACCACGCTGAGATGGATTTGTATATTTCCGGATTGATTTCCATAAAATTTTGAGGTGGTATTTTGCTTTGTCTACCATTAGGTCTATGAAACCACAGAGTCGTACGCTCATTACAGGCTACATTTGGAATCATTTAATATGCTTCTGCTCATACCACACGTCTGAACTTCGATTAAACTTTCATTGGGATTAATTTGCCCAAAACATACAAGCTGCGTCATCAAACTTCGATTACTCATTTTTTTTTAGCTGTTTTGGCTTTATTACACGGCTCAGAGGCTGAAGTATTATCATTGTCAAAACAGCTTCTCACAATAGAATATGGAGGAACACGACGTTTAATCGAAAGCCAATTGATATGGATTTTGTTATGCTACACCGTAGGCCTTCATAGTCGCCTAGCAGAGGAGTTACAGAAAGTGATATTGATAATTTTGCATCCCATTTTTAATTCGGAAGGAATGTTCTCATCCCAACCAAAATTGGTATGAGTTGTCAGGTACCTAAATAGCTTTGATTATGATTATGATCTGATTATTATGACGTATTTAAAGTTCATTTCACGTTTCATGGCGGCTTGGAAACACCTTAAAAACGCCAAAATCGTGTTTTTTCCCGAGGTACCCGAGTGTACAGCGACCTATAGCGGACACTTAGGTAATAGGTTTTGTGAATTCAAATCTTCTAGTAGACAAACCCCATTACCCACTACTTTATTGTATGAATTTGGTTGAAACAACAAATCCAATGACTATATTTGAGTCTTTATCTAAAATTTTGCCGAATATATGAAATCCATGACAAAACCTTCAGTAAGGATTTAATGTGTGGGTTTTGATCAAGGTTCATACCCAAATTTTTAGCTGCGATGCGAACTACGTGGAGAAACCCCTATCGGCGAATAATATTATTACAAAACATGATTGTTGTGCGCTTAAACGTAAGTAAACATATTTTTGACAACATGTTTGAAGGTTCATGGCCCTACAGATTGAAATAATAACCTTTTTCTGCAATGATTGACTTATAAACCCCATCAAGTATGGCCTATTTACTAAATATTTACAATAATAAGACAATCATCAAACATTATTGTACCAATAGAAAAACGTTTAACAAATTATACTGAAAAATACAAAGTTTGACCTTCATTGACCTCTGCTGACCACAAAATTAATTTTGAACAATTGAAAATATTTTTTATTTAAAATTAAATCTTATTACATTTTCATTTAGGGGATGATTAGACCCACTCACCATATGGGGATTTTAGGGGATTCTTTATGGATTATTAAGTGTTTTTTTTTTAATCCAATGATACCAAATTTGCTTCTGTTGCAATTTGTCCTATAGGTTCGGCCTCAAATTTGCGGATAGTCGACGGACTAGTAGCGGCGAGAGTCCGAGAGTAACTATCACCAACTAGTATTAAAAATTATCCTACAAGAAGAGTTTTTAAGGAATTTTCGATTTTTCTTTTGCACCTTATTCAACTGAGTGTACGTTAACTGTTTAGCGAGTATTAACAGCCTATCTCATCAATGCTATGTTGTACAGTGTTAAATGTTAATAAAACGCCCTACGTATCAGCTATTCTTTGTGTTTGAACTTAATTTCAAACCAGTTTAACCAGTTTAGCTCAAATTTTGGACTAACCATACTCTCAGACATTTGATTTGTGACAAAAATCAATTTTCAAATAATTTTTATCTTCAAAATTAGTTTACCAACTAGGATCCCCTAAATGTTTACAAATTCGACACATTTGCAAGAGAAATGGGATTTAAGGGTTGAAGTTTTTAAGTCACTGTTGGGAAACATTGGTTTTCGAATTCAGCGTAAAATTACCTATAAGAAAAGTCATGTTGCCCGCTTTTAACACGAAATCGGCGCACTTTCAACGATTAACATTGAAGTCCCATACCGCGTGGAACTAGGCTATGAGTGCTGATCTCCCAACATGGGGTTTATAATGTTTACTGTAGCCTATACTGTTTTTGGGTTAATTTGCTGATTCTGGTTATAAGATAAATATATTTTTAGTTTTAAAGTTACTCAGCCCAAGAGTTTTTTTACAATATCTAATAATACATTTTAGTTAATAGCAAAACTTAAATTAAAAAAAGAACAACGTTTAGAAAATTAATAAAAAAATTTCCGTCATCACGTTATATAACATACATATATAACACATATTACATATTATAATGTTTATACCTTGGCTTTATAGTAGGCGACTTTGACGTTGTAATTGAGCGAGCGAAGCGAGCGTCTCCACTTGACTTATGGCTCGAATGTCTGTTTTTTTTTCTGTTACTGCTTCGATACAGGTCGCACCGTTTCTCTGATCGACCTGAAAATTTGCATACATGAACATACCTCCTAGGCGGGTTTCTGTATAGTTTTTGAACAAAATCCAATCGTTGGATATAACAAATAAAAAAAAATTTAAAATTTTTTTAAAAAATGTTCGATCGTTATGAAATTTTGCAGGGTCAATAAGTACAACATTCTCTCCTATTTTCCAAATTTTCAGCTAAATCGGTCAAGACCTTAAGTAGCGAAGATAGAAATAACAAATGTAACGTTACAATGGCAACGAAAAGCCTCACTATGCACGACCACCTAGAAGTAATCAAAATACTATCGAGGAAGCAGTGGATTATTTGTTATCAAAAGTTTAAATAGTTTTCCCAAAGGAATGATGTCAAGGTCCTCTAGATGGCGGTGGATTTTATCCATTCTCTTCTATTTTACAAATTTTCAGCTAAATTGGTCAAGACCTTAAAGACTTCTTGGTATGTAACATTATGGGAATGTCGTACTCGGGTCGTGTTGCACGTACCGGTGCTCGCTCAACAACGCGACGGGACTTTAGCGTTTTCCTAGTGTTAGTACTTTCAACAGAAATAAAAAAAGTGACTACACCGTGTGTTTGAACCCAGGTTTACATATTATATATATATATGGATTTTGTAGGTTTTCGCGGCCCGTCATAGGATAAAAACAAGGATCTTGGGTAAAACCGCGTCGAAAATAAGATGAACCAGGGCAGAACCTGGGCGTCCACCGACGTTTCGTCTGTACTACGTCGGTGGACGCCCAGGTTCTGCCCTGGTTCATCTTATTTTCGACGCGGTTTTGCCCAAGATCCTTGTTTTTATCATATATATATATATATGTTATATCGCAGACTTTCACGGATTGAATATGCACACATTGTATTTTCGGGTAGTCCGTGTGGTTTTATTTTTATTTATTCCAACGTTTCGGGTAGTTCTCCCTGCCCATCTTCAAGGAAATTAAACATAAACAAACTATAAAAACAAACAAAACCTTACTTCATAACAAACACTGCAACTAGATACATAGACAAAAACTAAATAGCTTAGAAAACATAGGTGGGGCCTACTCATGACAAATTATACAACCAGTGTGAAGCCATCAACATTATCATCTATTACTGTTTAGATGACCTCAGCGTACGAGTAGATGGCTCAAGGGGTTCTTGTTGAGTCTTCCTTTCTCTTGTCAGCTCTTGGAGGAGGACGGACTGCAGACATTTCCATAGGAGAGCTTTGGGTTGAACATTACAGCCTTGCAAAACATGTTTCCATGTGGCTGGAAGTCTTTTGGCATCATCCCGTGTGTTTCATGTTGTGTTTCCGCTTCTCCATGTCCACCGCCCTCTCTTACGATACGGGGCACCTCATGTTCAACTTTGGCTAGGGTTTTAGCTTCATCAAAGTTAATCCAGTGTTCCTTGTCGAAAGCATGTTGGAAAAGAGCTGAGGTGGTTTCCATACGTCGAACTGCAACTCTATGTTCGTCGATGCTTACAGATATTTTGCGGTTGGTTCTTCCTACGTAAATCTTTTCGCAACTTCCACATGGACTTTCATATATACTATGGGACTCGTTAGGAATGGTGTCTTTAGCGTTTCGTTACATAGATGATATCTTGCGATCCGTGCTAAAACCAGTTCTTATATTCTGTTTTTTGAGAAAACGGCTTATTTTGTCAGTGGTACCTTGGACGTAAGGCAGAAATGCAGTTGCTCGAGGTTCGTCTTTTGGAATATCTTGATCAACAGGTTACTCGACGTTTTATGGAATGCTCGAGCAATTAAACAAGAGCTTACAAGAGAAGGAAGACTCAACAAGAACTTCTTGAGCCATCTATACTCGTACGCTAGGTCATCTAAACAGTAATAGGATAATGTTGATGGCTTCACATGGTTGTATAATTTGTCATGAGTAGGCCCTACCTATGTTTTCTCTATTTAGTTTTGTCTATGTATCTAGTTGGCAGTGTTTGTTATGAAGTAAGGTTTTGTTTTTTTTTTATAGTGTGTTATGTTTAATTTCCTTGAAGATGGGCAGGGAGAACTACCCGAAACGTTGGAATAAATAAAAAAAAAACCACACGGACTACCCGAAAATACAATGTGTGCATATATATATTATATATATTAATATATATTATATATATATATATATAATCAAAAACATCAAACAAAGACAATAGCCAAGGTAGCTTCACACATGGAAGTGGACAGAAACAAGGTGATAAGCAAAATGGCTATTTCCTATTTCTTATCTGCCTTGGCTATTGTCTTCGTTTGTTTGATATGTTTTTCATAATAAAATGTTTATTTTTTAAAATAACTTGATGACGAAAAATAGTTTAAAATTAATAATTTCCGAAACTTAAAATAAAAAGTTGATATCCACTAAAATGTTTGAAATATTATTGTTTAACATATATTATGTTTTTTTTATATATATTTGTGTCTGTGCGTATTAAGGCTGCACAGAGTAGCTATAATATCGGCGCGATGCAGTGTCCCCGCATTTCAGTTGGAACTCGGCCCACAATTGTCATATCGGCATAATTTATTTTTTAATCTTTTCACGATAAAATTTAAAAGAACTTGTGTGATGTCGATTTTCGAAATTGTATATAAAAATGGGCTTATAAAAAAATTGCGAACTTGGACAATATTTTGAAAATTTACCTTCACTTTAGAGCTTTATAAAAAAATTACAAAACTTTTTATGGAAAATGTACATCACACAAGTCCTAATTTCAACATTTATCTTCAAAATAAAAAAAAAATTACCAAAATCGTGTGAGTAGTTACCGCTAAACTACTGAACTACGAATGCATGTTTTGCCGCTATTTTAGGCCTTTTCAGCCCCAGCAAGTGGCGCACTCTGGCGATACGACTTTTTGAGTGACAGGATGGTTATTTATGTTCAAAATAACAATTTCATTGGCCACAGAGTAAAACTGTTCAGCTAATGCAGAACACCACTCAATGCATAATACATGTTTACTGTTTGCTATGAACACAGCAACAGCAAGACATTATGTTATTTGTGTAAGCG